>JAKTPS010000048.1:0-87939 GCA_030556275.1 Lipomyces sp. NRRL Y-27488
TCAGCCGAGTAGAACTGGATTTTACGATGTAGATAGACACTCAGCCGATTTGGTCCCATATTCAACGCATCGTGCGGCTTCGTATTTTTACGTTCCACTTCGTTCGGCTCTACGACCTTATTTTGGTAACATCTAGTTTGATTTACATAAAAAGGAATAGTATACATAGGTAGCCACGTCCCGACGAGAAGTACTTATATCAAAATAACGAATCCCGCAACCACAACTTACAAACGCCTTGTTACCTCTCACTTTGTTGCCCAGGCGGAATATAGTAAGACAAAAACCAACAAAAAAACACACCTAATAATAGCGTACACTACACAGATACTCTTTCAGAGATTAAGACAAGAACAAGCCATTGCGGATCGGGCACTAGTCCTCTTGCATCTTCTTGATGCCAGCGCTCGCGCAAGTTTTCTTCCACGCATCGGCCTCTCTCCAAGCCCTCTCATTCTCAGCCTTCAACTTTTCGTTCAATGTGTGCAATTCAGCAATAGTCTGTTCAGTCAGCAATTTCTCGAGTGTCCATTTCTCAATATTCGCAGTCTCATTTTCCTTTAGCTGCTGAATATACTGAACGGCACGCTGCAAGATAGAGCCCTTGTTCTTTTCACATCCGGGAACAATCTTTGCAATCTCGGTAATGCCCTCGTTGATTGTCTCGCGCCGCCGTCTTTCGACTTCCTTGTGGTTGTCCCTGCGCTGACGGTGCCATTCGTCGCTGCCGACGGCAGGTTTGGGCTGGTTCGACAACACATCCAAGTGATCGTGCGACGACGACGACGACGGGAGAACGCCGTGCGACAGCTGGATCGCGCCTTGCGTGTCAACATGGTGATGTGGCAGGTGAGGCTGCGCGTGGACGGTGGCCGTCGAAGCCGTCGTGGCACCTGCGGAGGACTGGAACGCGTTATTTGACGCGGACGGCTGGTTCATGAGGCTGTGATCTATCGGCAATTCTGGAGGGGAGCCGCTGTCTTCGCGTTTGCGCTTCATTGGCGGCGACTGCGGGCTCGGTTGCTGCATCGAGGACTGGGCAAGTGCGGAAGACATCGCGAAATTGCTGTTATACGCTGAGATCCCTGCTGCAGACGTGTTAGCAATCCGGTTTCCACGGTTTCCACGGCTTCCATTGCCACGAAACGTCCTCCACTGAACTGGCAGCAATCAGTCCATGACTCCCTCCCATGCACGCACGGCAGGTCCTTGTCGACTCCGGTGAAAGATATCAAGGTCATGTGCCAGGGGGAGATGCGCTCTCGCACACCAACCCTTAGCCACAACATTAAAATCGTCTGGAGATGCCCAACAGATCAACATAAATAAAGGACCACGAACCTCAAATATATGACTAAACACTAGCTAACAGTAGGACAGTCTTGAAAAGACGCGACTGATAGATCACGAATGTTCTGTCGGATCGGAAATGGAGCGAGTCGTCGACGGTGGTAGTGCTAGTCTGAACCAAAACACGGTCGTGGATGCGAGATCACGGGAAGTGGGCGCTGGCGCGGGCGGTCAGGTGTTTTATGGGCCATTGGCCAGACCGGACGCGGCGTAGAGGGTTATGGCACATCCGCATAAGCGCAGTTGCAGTTATGAATCACGTTGGATCTTTGTCTCGTGATTGGCTCTCCAAGCGATCATGTGATTTACACGTGCCCCTATCATGTGATAAGGGTTGGGGCTCTTTGCTCTTGGAAAGTTACGTTTTTCATCGGCCGGGCAACCGATCCCGTGCATCCGAAAGAGGAGCATCGTAAACAAATCATTCCGCATTTCGTTTCAACATATGCGCACTATGCCATGTACAACATAAAATACAATGCCATTCCCTAATTACAAAACCCATCTAAACCCAGGATGCGCCGGACCTTCGCTCAGGGCCAGAGTTGCGACCTCGCCTCTAACCCACGAGTTCTGCTTCTTGTCGCGCCGAGCATTGTCATATTTCATCCACAGTCCCATCAGAGACGTAACAATCGCACCCACGACACCGAAAGCTCCCGTCACGACAAGCGCAAGCACATACCGTGGCCGGTCTTGTTCGCGAAACACGTTGACAGACACAAGGCCCATCAAATTTGCGAGCGGCACGCCGATACCCGTCAGCGCCGCTCGTCTGTTCTCGGAAAGAATATTATTTGAGAACCACGCGGAAAGTAGAACAGACGGCACTGCAATGCCGGCGGTCATGAGGAAGCATGCAAAGTACGCGGCATCAAGGTGTGCCGTCACATCCGAGATGACCAAGTATATTAAAAACCCAAGCACGGGAAGAACAAAGCCGAGGGCGATAAACGGCGACCGCAGCCGGAAGTGATCAGACATGAAAGCAAACGCCAGCAGCACCAACGCGCCTGTCAAGTTCGGCGCGACAGTGAACAAATTTGTTTTCACGGTGGAGTATCCCAATCGCTCGACGATTTGTGGCAAGAAAACGCTTACAGACTGCAGAGGAACGCCTAGACATATTTCGATCACAATCCAACCCCATGCTGTTGGGTGCTTAAAAACTTTGAGAGCTTCGCGGATGTTCAGTGGCTCGTTCACGACAGCGGAAGAATCGCTTTGGATACGGAGTAAACCGACCGCGCGCTCCTCTGGTGTCAAAAATGTCGCCGATGAGACATCACGAGGCAGAAAGAAAGCCGCGGCGACGCCAACTGCGATCGTGCAAGCTCCTTCAATCAAGAATAGCCATTGCCATCCTTTAAGTCGTGAGTTATCGATCGAAAAGACAGCAAACGACAAAAGGCCAGCGAAAGCAGATGCAATATTGGACGCCGCGTAGAATATGGCCAGACGACTTGCAAGTTCTCCGCGGCGGTAAAAAGTCGTCAAGTAATAGATCACCAGTGGAAAAAATGCCGATTCAAAGATACCCAAAAACCAACGGACAGCCATCAGGCTCGACCAGTTTGTACAGGCCGCAGAGACCAAAGACATTGCGCCAAAACCGAACATCAAGACCGGCAAAACTCGTGTAACACCATAGTGCTTTCCCATCAGAGTAAGTGGAAAAGCAAACAAAACGTACGGCCCGTAAAATATAGACAAAAGAATGTTGTATTGGTTTCCAGTGAAACCCAAGTCAATATCAATACCATCGGTTTTGGCATTGCCCAAATTGCTTTTGTCCAGCGAGCTATAATCCAGACAAAGTCAGGTCACCGCTGATAGAAGCAAGCACGAAGATCAAACTTACTTGAAAAGATACATAATACTGAGAGCCGGTAATAATCGCCAATCTAGCTTGTAACATATCGAGCGTTCGACTTCAGGGTCGATATATGCCACGACCGTACCCAGATCTTCGTCGGCCAAGACGCTCTGTTCGAGCAAAGCCGTGTTGGCCCCATCATCGCTCGCAAAACTGCTGGAGGAAAGCTTGCGCTTCGAAATCGTGTCGTAACTCATTGTCGACGACGAAATAATCGGTGTCACCTCGTCTGAACTCCCGCTGTGAAGAATCACTGATTTTTCCGATGCCGGCATGTGTCTGTCTCGAGGCAATTGCACTGTTATACGGGTGATGGTCGATAATGCTTCTAGGTCCTTTGAAGTCCGTCAAGTTCACCAAATTGGCGAGTCACTTAACGCAAAGGAGCCTGCAAACACTAAATACCACACCAGCTGGCCGCTGCAACGAAAAGACTCACTCGGCTATGGGTCGGGATCGAGTAAGCACTGAGCGGAGGTGACCTTTGCACAACGCACAGAGTTAGCGGCCAACTCCGGTCGCCGAAGGCGCGCGTTCGAGCAGCCGCAGACTAACTTATTTTGGCAACAGCGCAAAATCTTATTTGCCCAGAAGCGGAAGCATTTTTGATCGAGTAAGCCGGACAACTATTTTTGTTATCCTAGCCCACAGCCAATTCTTCTTACCCCAACTGGTCAGTATATTTATCATACTTGGTTTTTTCTCACTTGTCACGAGCTTGAAAAGTTTTTTAGATGTCATGCAGCTTTCTTGAACCTCTGCGAACTGCGCACCAGATACACACCGCAAAATCATCAATCGGAAGTTTATAGAGCTAGCATACTGAGCTGTCTGAATCTCCATCTTCCAATTTGACTGCAACTAATCTTCCTTCAGTCATTACTGATGCATTTGCAAGGACTAGAAAATACGGCCTTGACGACGACAGTAAGATTCATCTTACCAACAGGACTGCATCATCAGTGTCTTCCATTTTATTTAATTTGTTTCTTGTCAAAGTGCACATATTCCGACAACTAGCCCCTCTTTGACTGTAAGATCGGGACCGCGGGGCTATCATTGTGATATCATTCAGTTTATCAATTGATTCTGGCTACGCAATCCTGGACAACGCAACGTTTATTGCATTATTTTACTGCGGTTTGTATGATAAGCGGCATGACCGTTCAGGACGGCCTCGTAGTGCGATAGGGCATGCTGGACAGGGAATGACGTCCAGGTTTCTATAAGTCCACGTCTGCAGTGATTACAAGAAGATTTCTTGGCTCTGTCACGATGGCCAATTTTGCTTAGTTATGCTCAATCCTTTCGAGCTGTGTTTAGTGTCAGACAGGGAAGGCAGAGTGAGCTCTCTCCTAATTGCCGAAGTAACCATGAATATGACTTAGGTGGATCAACTCGTCTTGATGCTGTTCAACCAACTCGACCCTTAATTTTAGCAATTAAAAAGACACGAACGTTTTCGATCTGCATGATATTGCATGAAGATCAAATAGCAGTAGTGATTCAGTAGACCAGTTTGCGATGAACCGAGCTTTGTGCTATAAACTAGAATACAGATCAACTAAAAAATCCAGTGACATTTCGGTCAATGGCTAATATAGCAGGAGAATAATTTTGCGCGTGGGAAATCGACAAAGGAATTTTTGAAATAAATTAAGGAAGAGTTGGCTGTTAAAAAATGATTTAAGACAGGAGAGTCACGCACAGCCTTGGAGTCGGGTGCTACGTTATCGCGTCCCTGCCTTATCTCCCAGTGCATGCCTGTTCGCTTCTCCGCTCCACCTAAGCAACTACAGTCTTTGGGCCCCACACTCCGAATTGATTGGCCTTTTATCCATTTCAATTCCATCCTCCCGTCTCTATTAACTGTTCTGTTAATACCTGTCATCTATTACTCCGCCAATTGGCTCAATTGTACACATATCACCAACAAATAGCAATGGCAAAAGGTTAGTGATAGATACTCAGTTTATTCATTATCGCAGATAAGGCTCAACTATACTCGGTCGCCATCTTCCACCATTATTGAAGTTCTTTGCGAGTAATAACTCAATCTTCTTACAGATCCTATTCCGACCATTATTGAGGTTGACTTGCACAAGCCTTACAATGAGCAGCCCGGTCTGCACACACGTTGGCACCCTGAAATCCCCTTCTACGTACGTGCACATCTACCATTGTCGTTGTCGCTGAACAGTGTACTGATCACGATTATTATAGTGCAAAGTCAAGCCAGGCGAAGTTTTCAACGTCCAGTGCTTTGACTCTTCAGGCGGCCAGGTTTTCAATACGGACGATGCAGATGACATCAAGAACGTCAACCCGATGGGCATTCACTGTCTGAGTGGCCCAATTGAGGTTGAGGGTGCCGAAGTATATTTTCCAAGATCACGCGCTCAATTGTGAGAGGGGTTGCTAACTGCTTTGCTAGCCTGGTGATCTTCTGGTCGTCGATATCCAGGACATCCAGCCTTTTCCCGACGAGCCGTGGGGCTACACAGCCATTATGGACCCGGCCAAGTCGAGCGCCTTTTTGGGCGATGTCTATCCCAAAATCCAAAAGGCCATTTGGGATTTTGACGGTATCTTTGCCTCATCTCGTCACATTCCTCATGTTAAGTTCCCGGGATTCATTCACCCCGGTATCATCGGCACTCTTCCCTCTTATGAGATGATGAACATCTGGAAGGAACGGGAGTCGAAGCTCGTGGACTACCACGCCTCGATCAACACTCCACACACTGTTGCTGCTCTTCCGAACCCAGAAGGAGCATACGCAGGACAGTCTGTCTCCCCAGAACTAGCGGCAAAGATTGCCGAAGAGGGCGTTCGCACCGTTCCCCCTCGTGAGCACGGCGGCAATATTGATATCAAGAACTTGAGCCGTGGAGCCAAGGCCTATCTTCCTATCTACGTTAAGGGCGCTGGCTTCTCCGTTGGCGATATCCATTTCTCTGAGGGAGACGGTGAGATTTCGTTCTGCGGCGCCATCGAGATGCATGGCATCATCACATTGAAGCTTGGCCTTATTAAGAACGGCATGAAAGACATGTCTATCTATAATCCCGTATTTCTTCCTGGAAATGTTACCGCTCACTACGGTCCGTCGCGATACCTCACCTTCCAGGGTATTTCAGTTGACGAAGACGGAAAACAGCATTTCTTGGATGCCAAGGTTGCGTTCAGACAGGCAGTACTCAATGCTATTGAATATCTGAAGCAGTTTGGCTACAGTGGCGAGCAAGCTTACCTACTATTGTCCGCCGCGCCAGTGGAAACCCACGTCTCTTCAATCGTCGACATTCCGAACTCCTGTATTAGTTACTCGATTCCTGCTGATATTTTCGACTTCGACATCATGCCCAAAGAAGGCGGCCCCGTACCACAGGGTGACATGGGAAGCACTGTTTTCCCTACCAAATGATGTCTAGATGCTGAGAGTACATTGTGACTTATGGAAAAAATCACTAAGAATGCAGTTGTCAAAATGTCGATATAGTCAGCTTCTAATAAGATACGAATGCAATGCAGAGACCCTATCATATTTTACAATTTAGGGACCTAATTCTCGTATGATATGACGAATACCTCGTCGATTTTAACGATGTCGGAATGGATTAAATCCGGGGGAAAGTGTACTCAAAAATGCCCAGCATTTCCTTATCTATAGCTGCATATGAACTATAGACCTCATGACTTCAATCATTATATCGTACTGGAAAGTTCAACGAACTCTTAAATCCATTTGTTGATATAATTACTGTTGTGATTTGCAAAGGTAGCTAGTTACGTGACTAGAATTAGTTGCATGGCCTAGTTGTAGAGCTGACATTGATTACTCAGTTCTCGGAGATACCCTTGCCCCAACATCCCTAAATGTTCCACCGCCATCCGCGTGAAGCGGAACGAGACATCTGCTCACACGACTCTCTCCACTTTTCGCATTCTATTCAGATTAGAGGAGCGGCACCAGCGGTTGTGTCGTCTGTAATCTTTTGTATATATAGCCTATCTGGATTTAGGTGCTTCGAATTCCGTTTGTTGAAGAAATTCCTCCGCATTTAGTCTGTGAGCACCCGTTGCTCCCTCCAGCTGACTCGCCATGATTCGCGCGGTTCCAAGAGTGGCTGCGCTGTCGCGTACTCGACCTCTTGGTCCTCTTTTGTCAATTCCACGCCTATCTGCCATCTCATCGCAGACATCACGTTCTCGGCTGCCTGTTGCCTCGCGTCGAGAGTTCTCACTGTCATTGCAGCGATACAGCGAGAAGTCTGACGACGATGGCCAATCTCCGAAAAAGTCCGGCGAACAGACCGCTGAGAAGGACAGTGCGAAGGACTCAGATCCGAAGAAGAATGTCGATGAAGCGACAGAAGCGTCATCGACTGAACGAGCCTCAGCACCTGAGGAGGGTGGCGTCAAAGAAACAAAGACGCCCACCAGAAGGCGCTCTCGGAAGCTTGCTGAGGACAATTCCGGTGCCAGTGCCGAGGCCGAGGATAGTGCCGCTGCCAAAGAAAGCAAGGAGTCCGGATCCAGCAGAAACACGAAGGAATCCTCGAAGAAGGAACAGTCGAAAGTTTCCTCGTCGAGCGCGAAGGATTCAAACCTCTATAGGTTTGTTCCCGAGTTTTCTGGTTCTGCGCCCAAGCACCCTCTACGCGGCGGTGTGCCAGACGATATGCCGGAACTTATGGCGCTTCCCATTGTCGCGCGGCCTCTGTTTCCAGGATTTTACAAGGCCGTGGTCTTGCACGACCAACGTCATATTGAGGCTGTTCGTGAACTTATGAAGAGCAACCGGCCCTTCCTTGGTGTGTTCTTACAGAAAGATCCAAATCCGAAGACTGAAGCGATCATGGACGAAGATGAGATTTATCACAACGGTGTCCTGGCCCAAATCACGAGTATCTACGCGCAAACCCCACCACGGGACCCGACGCAAAAAGAGGGTATGACTATAGTACTCTATCCTCACCGAAGAATCCGGATCGAGAAAGTTTTCGTCGCCACGGATGACGTTACGCCGATTGCTTATGAGGAGACGGCGCCTAGCACAGACGTCACCAGTTTTGATTCTGTGTCACCAGGTAAGAGCATACCGAGCCTCACTTACTAGGACTCTACTGACTGCCTAATTCAGAGACTCCTGCGGAAGAATCTCCCGTGTATTTCTTGCGCAACAAGGTTACGACGGCTCGCGTTGTCACCCGACCGGACCTTCCGTTCGATAAGAACGAGCCGACTATTCGGGCAACCGTGGCAGAAATCATTGATGTCCTGAAAGAAATAAGCGTGATGAATGCGGTTTTCCGTGACCAGATGACGTCTTTCACGCTTTCTCTGACCACAGGGAACGCATACGACGAGCCTGTGCGACTGGCAGACTTTGCCGCTGCCGTATGCCCGGGTCAGATGGACGAAATGCAGGAGTTGATTGACAGCCGCGACGTCGCTGAGAGATTAAAGAAAGGCTACGTTCTTCTGAAGAAGGAGCTCATAAGCGCAAAGTTACAAATAAAGTTGAACAAGGATGTTGAAAGCTCGATTCAGAAACGGCAACGCGACTATTACTTGTCAGAACAGATAAAGATTATGCGCAAGGAGCTGGGATCTGAGGGTGACGGCAAGGAAAAGGATAAGATGATTGAGAAATTCAAGGAGAGGGCCGCTAAGCTGAACATGCCACCGGCAACGGTTCGGGTTTTTGACGAGGAAATGAATAAGCTTATGAGCATGGACCCCAATTCTTCCGAATTCAACGTTACAAGGAACTATTTGGACTGGATCACTCAAGTTCCTTGGGGCGTGACATCCCCGGAAACGTATTCGATCAAACATGCAGTCGATATTCTGGAAGCAGATCATTACGGTCTTAAGGATGTCAAGGACCGAATTCTCGAGTTTATTGCCGTTGCAAAGCTGTGTGGCCATGTGAACGGAAAAATTTTATGTTTGGTCGGACCTCCAGGTGTGGGAAAGACATCTATTGGCAAGTCGATCGCACGTGCGCTCACCCGCCGGTTTGAGCGGTTCAGTGTAGGCGGTCTCACAGATGTTGCTGAAATCAAGGGACATCGCCGAACATATGTTGGTGCCCTTCCGGGCCGAATAATTCAGTCGCTGAAAAAGGCCCAGGCTGAGAATCCGGTTATTTTGATTGACGAAATTGACAAGGTCGGCCGCCATGGTCACCAAGGCGATCCATCTTCTGCCTTGCTAGAGCTTCTTGACCCCGAGCAGAACAACAGCTTCATGGACCATTATTTGGACATTCCTGTTGATTTATCTAAGGTTTTGTTTGTTTGCACAGCAAATGCGACGGACACTATTCCGCGACCACTGCTCGACCGAATGGAGGTCATTGACGTCTCGGGTTATATTGCCGATGAAAAGAGGGAAATTGCGCAAAGGTATCTCATTCCGCAAACTAAGAAGCAATCCGGACTAGAGAATGTGGATGTGGAGGTTACTCCGGAAGCTATCGAACTTTTGATCAAGAAGTACTGCAGAGAGAGTGGCGTGCGCAACCTGAAGCAGCAGATCGAGAAGATTTTCCGAAAATCCGCTTTGGAAATTATCCAGAATCTGAAGGAAGAACCGGAAGTTGCCGACCTAAAGTTGGTTTCTCAGGGCGAGACCAAATCGGCCGTATCTTCAGAGCAGTCGTCATCTTCGGAACAGTCGTCGTCGTCAGACCAGTCTTCTCCTGAGCAATCGTCGAGTGCGGAGTCAATCGTACCTCTGGAAGTTCCAAGTTCCGTTCATGTGAGAATCACAGCAGAGAACCTTAATAATTATGTCGGCCCGCCCGTATACGTGCAAGACAGGCTTTATGAAGCGGAGGCTCCTCCTGGAGTCGTTACTGGACTGGCATGGACACAGCTTGGAGGCACGACTATGTACGTCGAGTCGGTCGTCGAGGCGCCACTGCACCCCACGACTACGTCTAACTTCAAGCAGACTGGCATGCTTGGAGATGTGATGAAGGAGTCCACTCACATTGCATACACGTTTGCGAAGATGTTCGTCGCGTCGCACTTCCCGAACAATCGATTCTTCGAGCATGCTCGTATTCATTTGCACTGCCCGGAAGGAGCTACCCCGAAAGATGGTCCGTCCGCGGGTGTCACGATTTCGACGTCGCTTCTTTCCCTTGCCCTCAACCATCCGATCGATACTCTTTATGCCATGACAGGAGAGATTACGGTCACCGGAAAAATCCTGCGGATTGGCGGTCTTCGCGAAAAATGCGTGGCGGCGCGGCAAGCAGGCGCGAAGGTAGTGTTTTTCCCAATGGCCAATCTGGCTGATTGGGAGGCTCTGCCTGAGAACATTCGCGACGGCTTGGAGGGAGTGCCATGCAACTTTTACCTTGACATTTTTAAGCGTTGCTTTAATGACGTGTCTGTCGACTATGGAAACAATGTCTGGACCAGCGCGTTGAAGAAGGAGGACGAGGTCGTGAAAACGAATTCTTCCCCTCTGGGTGATCTCTTTCCGCCTCTTGGGAGCGGTGTGCCGAAGGGGATTCGGGTTTGAAGCTCACGACGATGAATTGCATTACGATAAAGAGTAGCCGCAATGCTACTGTGCCATAATAATGGGAGCACAAACAAGGACAATATTGGGTTTAAGTGATCAGGTTTTATAGTTTGATTTTGTCTTTTTGTTGGTCAAGCACCGTCTTTTAGGTTAACATATAGTATATTTTTTTAATGGCCTTAGAATATCTAAGCGTTGTACTTTCGTTTAGGGTTAGATTCCAGTTTTATTTATCATCACATCATATTTTGTATAACTGCTCCGCGGCTATGACTTCTCTCCTACACTTCTCTTTTATTTTTGCGTTCGCATCGGTCTGCCTTGTAGTTATAACGTGGAATAGTTTAGTTAAATCATCTATTTAAGTATGACGAGAATCTCACGACGTGAATTCGACTCATCGGATCTAGTAGTCATACAAATCGCCGTACAAGTCCTGTTTCGTCACGCTGGCTTTGCGGCCGACGGCAACGAAGTACTGTTCGCGCGACTCGTCTCTGGACGCTGCTGGTTTCTCGCGCTTGATCCTGGTGAATGCCTTCCGCAGCTTTTGCTCGAGCGCCTTGTCTTCCGCGCCGGCGTAGAACTTGCACACGAAGCTGCCGCCGGACTTGAGCGTGTCAAGAGCGAACCCGAGGGCGGCGTTGCAGAGATCCTTTATTTTTGACTTGATCAGACGCAAGAAGGCTGACAAGGCGTGGGGTGAAAGGAAGAGGCAAGGGGGGTACTTACCATACTGGCCGCATGATCGCGGAACGCAATGCCGGAGGTGTTCATCAGCCTATGTAACTATGGTTGGCTTGCAATTCAGACAATATTTGTGAGGTAAGGAATACCAACATGTCGCTTAGAACTACATCGACGGTGTCTGCTGCCACTGGTCGAGCAGACGCTGTCGGTTTGGCTTGCGTGTTGGCGTCTTTCGATGACGAAACATCTGCAGACGAATGTGTTGTGCCGGTCGGCTCGAGAGATGATGTATCACTGCTGGTTGTATCGCTCCAGGCAGGGTCTCCGTGCTCGTTCGGAGCGAGCGCCGGCCGTCCCAGGTCGATATTGGACAGATATTCTTTCACTCGCTCCTGTGTTGATGGGTGCAGGAAATTTCCTTGGATGGCCGAGGCACCTGCTGGAGGCACTGTCGGTATTAGGTCGATGCCTAGCACTCTGCCGCCAGGAGATGTGCGCTCGACGGCCACCTGTGTCCATGATCCCGGAGCGAATCCCTATGAACATTGAAATGCGCTAGTAAGCCACCATTGCCTCAATCTGGCAACATCTGCAGGTGTTCACAAACCAAGTCAACGACAGTTTGTCCGGGCGTAAAGAGCCGCCGATGGTCATCAATCTATACCGAAAACGGAAAACTAATTAATATATGTATTCATGCACATATGAACCAGCAGCACGAATTACCTCGATGAGCTTGAATGCCGCCCGGCTAAGCAGGCCCCTCGCTTTTGATTCCTTCGTGTAGTGATCCGCTCCCTGGCGTGCATTCCACCGCTTCGAGCTTGCAGAGCTCGCGTGGGCGGCATGTGAAGTGAGGAACCAGCATCGCCGTAAGACAGGTAGCGCACGAGGAGTTCCATGTCCGGGCAGGCCAATGTACGAGCGAGCAGCGACGGTTGATTGCGCCCGCAAAAACCGAAAGCTTTGCAAACCAGAAACCGCCCATGGTGAGTTCGGTACCATCTGTTTTCTTAGTTTTTAGCTGTCTGTCTATCGTTCTGAGAAGAATTCGCGCTATCGCATCATGTTGAGCTTTGGTCAAGGATCAAAAGCTTCACGATCTTCGTTCGCCGAATCCATGATATTTGGGACTAGAAAGCTCTCTGCCTCATATTGCATATTCCATCAGGAGATCATTACTGCAACTTTTAATGCTCCGCAAATTTGCAGATGTAATGATCTTTTCAAACAGGTCTTGCTCAATTCAGCAATGCGTATCTGAATATTACAGACCGGAAAATGAATTTTGTCAGAATTGGGCACTATGGCCGAGTGGTTAAGGCGAAAGACTCGAATTTTAGTTCGACATCTTTTCTCGTTTCGAGGCGCAGGTTCGAGTCCTGCTGGTGTCGAGATTTGTTTTTCATTTTTTTATGACTTTTCTTGGTGTATTTTTCGCTCTAATTTTCGATTACTTTCCTTAACGCGAGATTGTAATATTATATTGTTGGTCTAAGAGACTACGATTTACGAGATGCAACTGAGCCCAAATAACTGAATCAAACCAAACCAATTTCGAGTGAAGTGAAAGTATTGTCAAGGCAAGGGTAGGCAGCCACGCCGAGCCGGAGATTGAATATCCGATTGCCCGGCCGGTGAGAGGTACGCCAAATACGCAGCAATTGAAAGTAAAGGGATATACGACATGAACTAAGCGACACGATCGTCTTCTGCTCTGTGTACCGGTTTGATCATCAATCAGATTACTCTATGTTCGCTGTGTCGAGGCGCCAAAATATATTCGTCTCCATACTCTTTTGATTTTCGCCGTTCTATCATAGCTGCAATGGTAAATGTATCATATGTACTGTACTGTACAGTACATAGCAGGATGCTAAAATCCATTTTTGACTCTTTTACAGAAAATAGTCGTGATTCCCCTGACATCCGAGCCTCCCGGTCAAGCAAACTCGTCAGACTCGGTCGGAACTTCGAATGGGCCGGGCCCGAGAGTTCGAGAATCACAAGGTTTCTTGGCACGCCACGATGTCTTTGACGTTCGAAACATAATAAAAATTTAAAAAAATTGATGAACTGCAACGAAAATAATATCATGCAAAGGGAGCAATGAACCCAACACAAACAATTCGCATTCCATGTTGTGCTTATCCCCGTTATTGCCTGTGATGGATTCACAGCCGAGTGACCAGGGAAGAAGGCCAGGTTGTATCTCAGTGTCTGTGCGTGACCGTCCCTGTATATACGAAATACTGGCGAAATTCCTGTCGATGGACCCTTTGCGCTTGGCCCAGCGCACCTTTTTGAGCCCCACGAACTTCTTCACGCTTCGTCGCATTGTGGTCGGCGCAACTGGCATTAATTAGCAAGGGCCGACACTGTTGAGATGGCACCCGCAATGCCGCCCCCGACCGAATGCTTTTTGGGGCGCGGCGACGACAGCTCACCGAGCCCAGGAAGAGAGAGACGACCATGCATGGGAGCGGGGACGTGCGATGGGGTTGGGCCCGCAAGTCGCGAATTAGGTTAAGGTTTCTGTTTTTACCTTTAGAGTCAATGCGAGGTTCAGATGCGAGGTTCCCCGTCGTAGCGCTGCAAACCCCCCCACAGCTATCTGTATCAGTGGAGTTCGCTGGTTGACCTCGGATTCAGAGCTGGCAGTGGCCAACCTGTTCGTCGTGACCTTTTTGGAGATCGAAAGGTAGCCGCAAAATCGCCAGCGTCGACGACGAGTCTGTAGTCCGCACGTCATCGCACAGCGATTTCTGAGATAATCCGAGGCGAAAGCTTAGCCAGAGACACATGAAAGCCAACAGCGGAGTTCGGAGTTTCGCGGGTGCGCCACCCCGCCGCCCCGGCCGTCCCACTCGACCACAATTAAACAATTAACCAAAACAGCAGGTGGATGAGCAAAGTAATTATTCTATATATCTACCATGTACTACTATACAAGCGAATAAGAGGCGTTATTGATATCATACAACTTCAAAGATGAACCCAGCGACAAAAATGAAGCACAACGAAAAGCAAACCGTAGTCAAAACTCCCATAGTTCTGCCGAACCAAACGCAGAAAGACAAAAAAACAGATACGCCTGAAGATCACACACCAACTCGAAAACTATTTACAGCATATTGTCTAAACTCCGGCCAAGTAGAAAAATATTGATCCGACTAGTTGGCGATAAGACCGAGCTTCCTTTGACTAGCCCAGAATTTGGCAACGCTCAGGACGGAGTCGTCCATGAGCCAACCCCACTTGGCGGCGAAGGCGTCCGATATCTCCCAGGCTTGCGGTTGAGCTGGATCGTTGCCCCAGACTCGAAACCCGTTGTTGAGCAGGTCAGAACAGAAGTCAATCTCGTCAAAATTGCCAGATCGTAGCTGCAGCAAGAGCGCGTCGCGCAAGGACGCAAACGGGAGCGCGTCGACATACTGGATATGAGGAATCACGCCCTGCAGCTCGGTGGGGAACAGGGACGGAGGAACGTCGAGAGCAGATTCGGGAGGCAGAGAGAAAACCTGGTACCGCGGCACGTCGTGTTCGACTTGAAGTACTTGGATATTGTGACACATGGCCGAGCCTATCGTTTGACACGGCAGGACAAGGCATTGGGACGCATTGCCGGCAACGTCTGCCGGAGATACCGAAGTGACTTTCGAAGAAGACGACGAGGAAGAATGGGGCTCCAGCTCGTGGTTTGGCATCAGAACTGTCGAAAACTGGGCCAGCCGCTCGATTTCGTCCTGACGATGCTGTTGAATGATCTCCTGAGGCGTCGCGACGTCGACGGGTTGCCGTGAGTGCTCAAAGTTAGTGCAGTGGGATAGATCATCGCTCGCGCTAGAGCAGCCAGATTCAGAGCCCGAGTACGAGTCGGACGAGCTGGAATTGGACAGTTGGCTGGAGAGAGACGACTTCGACGGAGACGTCGGCGACGGCGAGCGGGTACCGCTCGAGGCCGACGTCGTTGAGGACGAATCGTAGTTCGCCTGTGTTGTAGAGCCCGTAACGGAATGGTCATTGACAAGAGTCTCCTTGTCCCGGGCAAGTCTGCGACCTACAAAAAGATAGCAAGTGTCAGCGGGCGGCCGTTCCAGCGAAACAACTACGACGGCGCTGGGAAAGAGCGCGAGAGAAAGAGCGACATACGTCTTGCGCGCTGTGCGACACGGTTCTGGATGCGACGCCGAAGGAGAGGGTCGGTGACACCCATCCACTCCTTGCGCTCGTCGAGTTCGAGGGCGATGTCGTCGACAGAGACCGACATCATTCTGTCTGGTCTGTCTGGTGAAGGACGGAGACGGCCAGCGGGTGTTTTCTATGTTTCTACGGGGGCATGTGCCGCGCGGCCGGGGGCAGCGTGTAATTTATAATATGGAAGCCTGGGGGACAGTTGTATGTAGTACGGCTGAAAGAGCGCGCCTTTTTCGTCCGCATGTCGGCAACAAACATCGCCGGTTCCCCAGAAGCCAGAACCAGAACGCGCTTCGGCCAACGGACATTGCAATCTCGCCGCTTCCGTTCGCCGCCGCATCCACGCAACCACAACCACAACCGCAACAACCACAGCCCGCGCCGCACCGGCCGTCCGCCGCCAAAACGGCCCGCTGACGTCACCGCTCGCTCTGGTCGCTCGTGCGATGCGAGCTCGGCTGGCCGCATTCGCCGTCGAGTACACGCACCCGATGCTCTCGGTCAATACTAATCATCAATCACTTTTATATTATTATCACGCACAATCGTATTGTCTCCCCAACCTCCACCCCAACTCCCGGACAATGCCGCTGGCCTATGCCAGGAGGCGAGATGCTGTTGCATTCTTTGCTATTATACGTCATAGTCTATTGTGTAACTCGTCACCGGCGTAACACAGCCTACTAGCGCGCGATGGTCCTTCGTGGGGCTATGCAAACCCCCGAACATCGCTTCAATTCAACCATATATACTTGCAGCCACTCTATAAATACACCCATGAATTCGTCCGGCTTGACGCGTACTGCGACTATCGCTTCACGATTTGCCAAACCCTGTGTCATTAAATTGCTCCTTCAGTCTAGACATACATTCCAGCACCCAAATCCCAACACTTCCAATTGAAAATGCGCTCCATGCCCGTAAAATATATCTATCCTCTTTCCTCCAAAAATAGCAATATTAAATTAGTAGTATTACCCTCAGCCATTCCTGCTAGCTATTCAACTCGATATCTCCATCACTGTCACCTTCGACAGCATCATTAGACACGTACTGCCCCAACGCCGCGGAGGGTTGATAGTCGACGCCATCGCCGGCATCGTGCAGTCCGCCTTCGACATTCTCCGTGAGAAATAAAGTCGCGAAGAATGCAATAACGTATATCACAAGCACGAATACAAATACGGCTTGGGGGAAAAATCCGACAGTCCAGGCGTATAAATTCGAGAAAATAACTGGACCAACTATGGATGCTGTATTCTGCAGCACAGCCAATGCACCAAAGACCTAATTACCAGTATCATTTAGTACATCTTATGAAAATACAATGCCGAACAAGTATATCTTACTGCTCCGGTTTTATCTTTCGGCACGTGCTTCGTGATGGCAGAGTTGATAGTGGGAGACCCAAAACTACCAATCGATCCAATTGTACCGGCTTATACGGTGTCAGTCATACTGCTTCCTCACGGCATAATCGTCTGGGTATCACTTACCAATCATGAATCCGGGAGTGCTTTTGGTAAGGACCATGCCAAGGTTGGACGCCAGAAGGAATACAAACGACAACTGTATAATGCTAGACAAAGAATCCTCATGTTAGACACCCGTCATACGAAAAATAAAAATTTACCCACGAGTGGTATAATTACAAAACGTCGCCTTTGGAAGCTCCCACTTCATGTGGAGTGTGAGGCTTCAACTTCCTGTGTGCCCACACCAACGCAGGGAAGATGGCTAATAATGACACTGCGCGCGAGAACGCCGCGATTGACATATAATAGCTTGACTGGACACCAGTCCAGCCGAGCGCTATCTCCACATATAGCATGATTGTCATAAGCGAGCCAACCTCGCAGCCGTAAAATGACATTTCCGCAACAGAAAGCAATAACAGATTCTTCTTGATAGCTTTCCGGGTTCCGTCCTTTGGATTGAGAATCGCGAGAGGCTTCAGGAAGTTCAATTCCGACAGGTAATACTTCACGCCGCGTGTCTCGGCAGCCGAAAACTGGGAACTGATCCTGTGCATTTCTTGAGCATCATACAAGGCTTCCGGCGAGCGCGACTCCGGAACACAAAAAAAGGTGAAAAGCGTATAGGCAATCTGAAGAGCGATCACGAATAGATATACCGCATTCATTCCGCCGCTCGCGGAGATGATATAACCACAAATGGCCGGCCCGAAGGAAAGTGCGACAAACATGGCGACTCGAAGCAGACTAAACGAGTGAGCACGAGTGCTGGACGGCGTGAAATCTGCTATGTACGCCTGTGCGAGTAACAACTGTGTTGTCCCTGAACCAGAGATTCCATCGACAGCAATACCGAGGAACAGAATACGATATGCATACACAAACTTGGATCGATATGCTAACATATAAAATCCAGTTGACAGTAGAGGACCAAACGAGTTAATGATAAGAATTGGCCGACGTCCGTATCGATCCGAGAGCGCGCCTAGTCGAGGACTAGAAATGGCTGACAGAATGCCCTGCACAAGTGTGACAATCATCAAAACCCGAGACACGGCTGCGTGCACTTCCGGTACTTGACAGTCACCCTGCGCGCTGCTTTGAACTGAATCACCCGGATTCGCGTAGTGGGCACGGCATACAAGCTCCAATGTCACGCTGACATTTGTGACGAACAAGGATCCAACTGCAACGGAATACAGCACGGTTGAAACCAGCAGAACGAAGACGGAAGGCCGCCGCCACCAGCGCAATGGGTGATAATCAACATGAAAATGATCATGCTCCGGTTCGTCCTCGTAAGACGTCTCCTGGTCTTGCGGTTCGTCTCTGTATTGGGCCGCCAGCTCCCTGTCGTGGACTATTTAGCTAACCCATATCGCGCGCCTCTCCCGTAAAGTCCCAACTCACCTCGGGCGATACTCCTCGTGCTCCTCGTCGACACGACTGCGTAAAACCATCACTATCTATCGTACTGAGGGTGGTCCACGTCTATGTGTGAAGGAGGGGCATATGGCTAAATATGTAACGGAGCAAGCCAATACCGGCTTGCGCCATTTCGCCCGTTGGATTATCATGCCGCGGCCGCGTAATCTGCAATCGGACGAATATTACCGCAGCCGGATAACCTTAACTGACAAGTGGACGCCACGCTCCGTGGAGTCATCTAAAAGTTGCAGTCCGTAGCGTTTGAAATGAAAGTATCTCGCGATAGCTGTTGAGTCTCTGTTTCGGTGACTTCTCGAGATTATGCCCGGATACAATAAAACGAGAAAGGACCAGAGGCGTGTCCACAAAAAGAGAGGAAGACAGTGCGTTTGCCCCGCGATAGTAGATAATAGATAGAGTTATGCCAATGCGCAACTCAATTCTATATTTTGCAAATGCCGCCTGTCCTCCGACTGATTGCTGAAAGCATGTCGTGAGCGAGTTTCCAGCTGAGTGTCAGTCTCGCAACATATATATGATATGCACGCCCCAGCAAGTCAACAGTAACGACAGGAGCATGAGATACGAAGCCAAATCACCCGCTAGCCTACTTTATCTCTTCTCTACTGAAAGGCAACTTTCGAAAATATTGTACGCTACAAGACGGACGACCACAAGAGCAAGACAATATGTACCTCAAAAGACCCCCATTACGCTGTTCATCTGTATTAATATGACGCCATCCCCCGAAAAAAAGACATCAACTTCATAACAACAATTCCAATAGCATTTCTGATACAAAGACCGTCCTATTACCTGCTTCTCATAATCAGTAGCACCGCGCTTTGCAGGCACTACTCAAAAATCTTGCTCCGAAATGCTTGCCTTCAGACACAAACTCCTGAAAATGCTGTCCTCCTGCATAAACAGCTTCTTGGGCTCCTCGAACTCTGCCACGTTTCCAGAGTCCAGCACGAGAATCTTGTCGTAGTTGATGATCGTCTTCAACCGATGCGCAATGCAGAGTATAGTGCAGTGTGCAAACTCGCGCATGATGATGCCCTGAATCTTAGCGTCCGTCTGGTAGTCCACTGACGACGTCGCCTCATCCAGCACGAGAATCTGGAAATTGCGAACCAAGGCTCGTGCAAGCGCCAGCAACTGGCGCTCGCCAAGCGAGAAATTTTGGCCCTCGTCCTCAACGGGCTGGTCCAGCTGAAACTTGCCGATCGCCGCGCTCTCGTCCCCAGCGTCCGACGACGACAAAAGTCCCGACCGGCGCAGCGCGTCCCACAGCTGCGCATCCGAATAGCTGTTGAACGGATCCAAGTTGGACCGGATCGTGCCGCGAAACAAGACCGGGTCCTGCGGGATGATTGCAAGTTTGGACCGCAGCTGATGCAATCCAATTTTCGAAATATCGACACCGTCGATGAGGAACTGGCCGCTCGCAAGTTCTGCGATGCGGTACAACGCGACCATGATCGATGACTTGCCCGCACCGGTCCGTCCGCAAATGCCAATCTTCTCGCCGCCCTTTATGGACAAATTGAGACCCTTCAGCACGTACGGCAAGCCTGGCCGATATCGCATGTACACGTCCTTCATTTCAATTGCGCCCTTCTCCGGCCACGTCTCCCGCGGCTTCGACTCCTCGATCTCGTACGGCGCCTCCGATGGCAGCTGGGTCATATAGTAGTGCACCCGCTCCGCTGCATTCATATTGTTCTCCACATCCGCAAGCTGCTTTATCACCATAGACATCTGCATGGACAGCGACATGCAATACGACAACACAAGACCAATCGAGGCCGGCGAGACGTTGAACCGCGCGACAACCGCTAAAATGCCGGTGATGAATACTAGGACCACCGCAATAGATTCCAAACGTACGGAAAGCCACCGCTGGTTGCCGACAATCAAAAACGAAAACCTGTTCATGTGGTCTAATGCCTCCTCCATCTTCGTGCTAAATCGATCTTGTTCGTTGTATGCGCGAATGGAGGTTAAACCTGTCAGGGTCTCTGAAAATTGGGAAAATACTTTCGATCGAGCCACCGAATGCATGCGCTTGATGTCGACTGCAGACGCGCGGTAGAATGACGTCGTAAGTACGTACAAGACGATCAAGGGGCCTAGTGCAATAGCAAACCAGTGCAGATACGCAATAATTAGAATCAATATACCGCCAATGCCTGTCACCGTGATCAAGTACTGTCTGTATGCATCCACAAGAGAGTTGTCCATTTCCTCGACGTCACTAGAAAATCGATTTATGATTCGACCAAGGGGAGATGTATCAAAAAATGACATAGGCGCCTTCATGACCTTCTCCACCGCCACAATATTCATGACCACAGACGCTCGAGAACCAGCTAAATCGCAGTTAGTAGCTTTCCTCATCGCAAGTATAGCCCTGACACCAAAAAACAAAAAAAAAAAAAAAAAAAAGAAGGGAACTCACCCCACGTCGTGGAAAACCCCAGGAGAAAATAGAAAGAAGCACAAACTAGACCAAACATGACAAACAATCCGATGTATGCACCTCTTGTCATACCGAACTTGTCTTGGGTCCAAAACGAGAGCCACAGGTTAGTCATGATTTGAAGTCCGGCGCCCATAATCGCGACCATTACGATCAAAGGAGCGACGCTCCAGCCGAAAAATCTACCACCACCGGCACGAAAGTATTCCCTGTAAACAACGCTGGAAACAGTATCAGATTTGCGCTCTTCAGCCTTCATTAATTGACCAGTCGCTGCCTTGGCTGGCGCAGCCGCCTCTTTAGTCTGTGCTGATTGTTCAATGGGATTCGGAACGTCCTCTTCCTCTTCGGTGTCGTCCTTCTGGGTAGAGGCATACGCAATCAATTCCGCAAATTTAGGGGTGGATGCAACCAATTCGTCATACGTGCCAATGGTGAGGCCGCCGCGGCCGTCCATAAATATTATTCGATCTGCGTGAGGAAGCACATGCAACTGATGTGTTGCCAGTAGTCGGGTGCTACTCTTCAAAAATCCGCACAGACAGTTTTCAATCAGATGACGACCAACATGCGCGTCAACGGCCGACAGAACGTCGTCCAGAAGAACGACGTCGGCATCGTAGTATGCCGCGCGCGCAAGAGTGATTCGCGACTTTTGTCCGCCAGAGATGTTGATGCCACGTTCGCCAATCTCGGTCATATCACCTGCCGGCAAGACTTCCAAGTCGGACTCAAGAGCGCAATCTCGAATAACATTCTGATATCTCTCCTCGTCGTAGGGTTGCCCAAATAAAATATTGTCGCGAAGTGTTGCATTCTGAATCCATGGCTGAGGGCAGTATGCAACTTTCCCAGATATATTCACGTGACCATTAATCTGTCGCATCTCATTAACAAGAGATGCAAGCAGTGAAGTCTTTCCGGAACCAATGAAACCAGTTATGACAATAAACTCGCCCTTCTTAGCTCGGAAGTTCAGGTCTTGCAGGCCGTGAAATTCTTCGGTCGATTCGTCAGCAGGCTCGACTTTGCTGTCGTCGAATTCGGCTTTTTCGTTGACCATTTCATTTTCGATTATTTCTTCTAGATCAGCCTTTTCGGTCTCGATATCGGGACCAACGCCGGCAGCCTTTGTGCTTTCAATCGAAACGATTTTGCTCAATTCATTGGCTTTGTCTTCTTTCGCTTCTTCCACCGTTTTCGCTGCCGGTTTTGACTTGCTCCAGAAACGCCTCTTCTTCGCCGCTGGCGGGGCTTTGGAGTCTTGGGTCGGCCGTTGTTCAGTTTCCTGATCCCACACAAAAGAGGCGTGCTCCACTATAATGGCATCGTCCATTTCTTCTGCTGTCATCTCTGAGTCTGTAGTAGACGGAATTTCTTCGGCAAGCAGCATCTTCTCGATGCGTTGCAGCGCCACGTACGCGTCGATGCCGGTAGTTAAACCCATTGGAATAACAAGCAACGGGACGCGAAGAATGTTAAACAGGGAGAGGGAAGCAAAGACCTTTGCCGGCTCCAGCTCGTGGCCGGTGACGCTAAGAATAACAAACGATATCATGGCCGCAAAGACCGGAAGCAGCATGCTGATTGCAAAAATAGCCGACCGGATGACGAGCATAATTCTGACGAACTTGATTTCGTTCTGACGGATCTCTAATATCTTTTTAATGTATGCGTTCTCCCATGCAAAAAACTTAATGATCCGCATGTTTTGCAAAAGCTCTTGCATGAGTCGAATACGCCCATCAGTGAAAACCGTTGACTTGACACGAAAGCGAGCAATGATACGAGCAAATTTACCCAAGACCGGGGTAATGAAGACAAGAAGAGCAAAGCCGCAAAGCGAGGAGACGCCAATGTTGACAAGGAGCAATACTAGACAAATGATTAATGGAATGGGTGCATCCAGAAGATGACCGACGAACATCGTGGTAAACTCAACGCGAAAGGTATCTGTCGACATAAGATTTGTGACTTTTCCGTTTGTGTACTCCAATCTTGCCCTGTTTGATAGGGTTAAAGACTTGCGGTAGATTGCATTGATCAGCGTGCTTCGAGCTTTGGAGCCCGCAAGTCCAGAAAGATAGAAATACTGCTGCTGGAGTAGCGTGCTAACATGAAGCATAGCAGCAAGACCGACAACCATTCCAACTCCACGGCCGATATTTGATTCCTCGCCCGTGTACGCATCGGCAACAAAGTATATAATCTTTCGAGATAACTGGGGACTTGTCATCCAAATGATATCGACAACAACACGACAAATCATCGACGCTATGCATTCGAAGGGGAAAGTCTCTAAAAGCGCGCGAAGGACGAGGTTTTTCTTGTGACCCTTGTCGACATGTGCTTGTAGTTTTGCCAAGAACTTGTTTGTCATGTAGTCCGCTCGACGATCTTCTGCGATGAGAGGGATGTCATTTTCCTCAATCGGGCGCAGATATCCAGTCTATCGACAAGTAGTGATTAGAAACAGCAACCAGTGTCAAACTAAGCATACGCGAACCCTACAATCATGAGGTTGCTCATCCAAGGGAAGTACAGCCTCGAAAAGATGTTCGCTCCCTCTTCTGGAGTCAAGACAGGCTGAGAAGGTACAGGCGGGACTTTCATCCACAAAAACGGATTCAAGGCATGATACACTGTCTCGGCAACCGACTTCTTTTGCATTGACTTTTCCGAGGAAAGACCGTCATCGTACTCAAAACTGCTACTCGATGCGCTACCAGTCGTAGCGGCATTCCTTTTGTCGTCCTGACCCATGGTGAGTCCGATATTGCAGTTGTGCAGAGAAGGAAAGGAATCTGAATGAGAGGAGGAGCTTCGATTTGAATGCTTATATGTAGCTCGCCATCAGACCATGGCGTGGGCTTGTGCTATATTGAGGGAGACAGTTGCGATATCTCCGGCGATAATGAGCAAACCAGAAGTGTAAACTCCATGTCTAAGAATGACTTGGCTTAGACTTCCTGTGTGATTCTGTTAAACTTGGGTTAGACTTTATGCATGATTTCACTGCAATCGTTTCGGATAACGGCAGTCCCGGTAGACTTTCACAATAAGCATTAGCGTAACCCTGCAATGATGAAGAAAGTAGGCTCTGCGAAACTGTGTTTTCAATCTTAAAAGGAGAAGCACCATCTGGCGTTCTGTTTTCATCTCATCTGTAGTTTAGTATCCCTGAACGTCCGCTGTATTTGGCTCCAGTGTCTCGGGCGCGAACAAAAAAGAGAGGAAAAGGTGGAGAGAGCAAGCTCGGAGAAAATGCGGTGTTAAGCCTGTCAAACATTTAATTAGGTTGCAACCTAAAATCGTGCATGCTAGCTACAACGAATCCGTACCTTATCATAGGTTTGCTTTGCTTTACCGCCTCTTCAATCAGGGCCGCATTCTTGGGTGCTTCAGTGCCCGACCTGTGGCTCTAAACTAAAGAGGTCGCTATGTTCAGTAGTTTAATTGCAGGACCGCTACCGGAAGGAACACTTTCCGCAAAGACTTATTGCCTCTTTATTACGACATTAAATCAATATATAAAGCATGGTTTGCTGACATATTCATAGTTATAATGTGAGGTTGAAGCTTCCTCTAAAAGATTCATGCGTGTTAGAAATTGTGGGCGGTGGACGGTCTCGACTTCCCCATGAAAATGTAAAACAGGCGGCTACCCCGCTCGAAGTATTATCAGACTGGGGCTGCATGGTTTTTCATGATGGCCATGGGCTGAAAATTAACTTTGGGCGTGTCACGCAGCCCAGGTTTGTACCGCTATGGGAGAAAGAACGTCTGAAAGTCGAGATCACCCATAGCCACGTCCGAAAATTCCAGAGAATCAAGGCTGCGAAGGATATGCAAAGAGGCAGAAGTGAGAGTCTTATATCACTAATTGCTATGATAAATAATGTCAATTCATATCACTAATGCCATTGTATACAGCCCCAATTATCAGTCCTGTCTCCACTGAATGTGTTCCAAAATTCTTACCACGCTGTTTATACTGCTCCCTTCATGTGCCCAGGGCCGTATATTCCGTAGTACGATACTCTGGAGTTCTTTGACATCGGGAACGTATGTACGCAGGGGACTGCCACGCAAAGACGCTGCGGTCACCACCAATATTGCGCCAAGTGAACTCTGTGACAAGGTCCATGTGTATGGCGTCGGGCGATTTAATATATGTCCGGTATTGTGCACATACATTCGAATACTTTCCAAACATTTCCCACAGTTATGAAGCACACGAGGTAGATATTCCCCGTAGTCCTCATCCACATTACTTAACACTCTCAAAACAAATGGCCGGAATATGATGTGTCGAGTCGCGTAATATCGTATGCGTAGAATAAGTTCCCGGTCATTTGTGGTTTCTCCTGTTGTTCCAAGCTGAGGCTTCACTGGAGCCGGAATTGATTCGTGCCATATCTCGAGTTGCCGGTTCAGTTCATCACAGATTAATAGAAGAGAATTTATCGGTTGCATTCGCCCGTCTGAGACATACAAAGAGTTGTGCACTCGGTTTAATAACCGTCTTATGGAAATTTCAGCCAAAAAGTAGACCATGGCGGGGTCCATTGGATCAGACACGCTCGGAAGTGCCATGTCATCCACCAGCGTCTCAATTCCGGATCTGGGAAGTTCAAGCTCTGCCAAGCGGTCACATTCAATAAGAAAACAGCTCCAAAACGTACGAAGTTCAATATCTTGTTGCCTCGGCGTTTCAGACCTTGGACTCGCCGACGCGGCTCGGTCAATCGCATAGTTTGAAATCGAGTTAGCCAACGAGCCTCCAAGCGACAGCTGAATACACGTTGATGCCTCGTGAACGAGTTTCCAGCTACTTATCGGCCTCGCGAGATAGGATAAGTAGACTCCAGCTAGTAATAATCCTTGAGACACGGCCGTACTTGTACAAAGATCCGAAGAGGATGCACCCCAAATTATGCTATACGCCGGCTTGAAAAACATCATTCCCGGAATTGACTTGTATTCATCGCTGTGTCTGTTGGAAGTATCTGAAAAAATGTTATCTGCCGCAGAAGATGCAACTCCGCCAAGTGCAAGAACAACAAGCAATATAGCTGACTCAAGTGACCAGTTTAATCCATTTTGCAGTACACTCTCGTAAAGCGTGGCAAGCGCTTCGTGCTCGATTACTGGGTGATGTGGATGAACGATGGATAAGTATGCCGCAATCAATGTGTCGCAAACGTCACGCTCGAGATATGGCAAATCTGGTGGAGTCTCTCCTGGCCTGGTGACCCAAGGAACCGATCGCCTGATCTCAATGTTATAAAAATAATCCAGAGGATATTCGCCAATGAGTGCCTTTATCTGAGGTAACCCCAAAACTCGAATAGCTGACGTGTCGTGTCGTGTAGGAATCGTGAGCGGCGGAAGCCGAAAAGTGCCGTCTGAGAATGATGAATCTTGCAAGGGGACGTAAACTGAGTCAGGCGACCGAGAAAACGACGAAGACCTTCGCTGTTCGGCATGGCTTATATGATTTCCATTTGAAGTTCGTTGAACTGCTTGCACGGCTTGAGACGCTGTTTCGTGATTCTCGTGATTCCCTGACACGGCGGACTGTTCGCTGTGCACATTGCGATACTCTGACCTGCCCCCCCGGTTCGTTCGATCAGCGTCAACGCTGAGGAGCAAACCGTCATGCCTAGTGATAAGTTCTTCAAGTCTATCTAATCGTTCTTGAATTGTGCTATTGTTTGGAAATCTTGCATTTCGGTCAGTTTGTCTTGCTCAATATACTTGCAAGTTTGAGGGCAACATACCGTTGAGTTGGAAGGTCCTGATAGTTGCAATCTGCACTGGAATCCAAGCAATTTCCGCAAATTGGTCTTTTCCCATCACACCTTCGCTTTCTGTTTCCAAAAATGTCAGACTCACAGGCAAAATTTGAAGCAGTGTAATACCGACAGGTATCGTACTTGTATCTGCAAAAATCGCAGGCGACCGGTGCTCGTTTGCGAGGATAACTCATTTCAAGCCTCGACAAACTACGGCTCTAATAAGCATGACAATTAGAAAGACTGCTGACGTGTACGCTGAACTTAGAAAATGGCCTGTTCGAGAGCTAAGCGGTATGGTTGAGTTGTCCAGATGAGTGCACCAACTTGGTTTCCTCGAACATGTCAATTCATTTCATCTTAACCCCGCAGTCTGCCCCTGCCCGTGGGGCGCTCGCAATCTCCCGGGGTGGGGTGGACAGTTACCCGGCATGAACTTGTCTTTACATACAGGTCTCATCTTCACTGTTGAGAGGCGAGTGCCTATCTGGTTATTCCTTAAGCTTGCCGCCTTGCTTTTCCCCGACCTTCGTATATTCTGAGTAATGACATCCCTATTTCAGGATCTATTCTGAACTTGGTTACAAGATTAAACGTTGTCTGCGAAAGTCTAGTCCCTTCCAAGTCCTGTCCCAAACCCCTTTCTGGTTATAGTCCTTCTTTAACCGGCGGAGTAACTCCTTACACTCGGTATAAAACTACGAATCAAATCGACGAAATCATTTTCCATTCCACTGATTATACAAAGGTATCATATGTTTAACTTAGTCCAGCAGAGTATGACGCCCAGTCAAATTCCCACGAGTCCAAATTCAATAATTTCTCAAACGCCGTACCGTCTTGGTCACTGCCGCTGTAATTGAGCAGCATATCTCTGAATTCGAATTCGCTCGAGTCGACCGACCATACACCTTCTATCTGTCCAGCTCCTTGAGCAAGCTGGTTTTGCAATGTATATGCCACAGCAGGCTTTGAGGCGTTTACCATTTGCGACGATGCCAGCGTGCCTGAGCCATTTCCCGTTGTACTGGGCGCCATCGCAGGCTGGCTTGCGGGCTCCTCCTCGGCCGTGCGCTGCGCGTTATTTGCGTCTCGGAGACTGTCGTGCTCATATTTGGCCTTGTAAACTATTTCCTTCAATTTTATTATGGTCTGCCACTGCTTTTGGGCAAATGCCGACTCTTCGGCCATGCCTAAGTACTCCGTTCTCTCAATAGCGGCATCCAATACCCGAATACGGCAATCCATATGGCTGTCATCTATGTTAGGGTCGGCATCCATAACTGATCTATTGGCGTCCGGATAGTAATACACGTCGCGCAGTAGTAGAATAATAGCATGCAATTGATGGTTGACGTTCATCCACCACGTAAAGACCAAAAACTGCGGAAATGTGGCCATGACCAAAAAGCCCTGCAATACTCGTATGGAGGCTTTCACAGCAGAATCCCATCTCGAATTCTGAGCGTTATTCGACTCCTCTGTTGTCTTGATACGCTTTCTGCCACAATACGGTGAAAGACTAGGCTGGTAATGAATAGCAAGAGCTTTGTTGTAAAGAAGGTCCAAAATATTAGCTGTAAACTTTTGTGTCGCCTGTAAAGATTCCAAGCTCGCATGCGCAGACCGAACCTCGAATGTCATACTCATGATTAGTCGTATCCGTCGATTAATATCAACTTCAAATTCGAGAATATCATGCTTCAGTTGGGCCACCGTTGCCTCGCTGGGCGGGTGGATATCATACATTTCCGATAATTGGCGTGACAACATTTCAGTGATGAGGGACCGTCCATTGGCAAAAGTTTCTAGCATTTGATCTTCTTCTAGCTCAAAATGATCATCTGGAAGTTGTGCATCATACTCGTTTGAATGAATGCCTGGCGACAACCCACAAACAAGAGACGTGATGGAATCTAGATATATCAACTGCCACCAGAGCCGACGTCTAAAATTGAAAGCATCAGGGTCGTCACCCTTAGCACTGACCAGCAGACTTGGCTCACGATGTAGACCCATGCGCTGTGCGACGCGAATTAGTGATGCGATATAACTTGACGAATCATCCTTGGTATCTTGTTTTCGTAGACATGTCATCTTTATTATTGACGCCGCAAGACACCAGGTGGACACCGTCCCGGGAAAATTGAATACCTTCAATAAGCAGTCCAAAGCTGCCGCATATAGCTGCTTAGCATGATCCAATGGATTAGAATTTGCAAGTTTCTGTGCACCCGGAATATATTTCTGCTGTTCGTTCATGCTCATGTTTGCGCCGTAGAACATGACAAATATAACACATACGAATGACCCGAACGACAAGTCGTCGTTAGCATAAGACTGCCAGAAATTTTCATAGAGTTGTAAAGTCCTCCGGCGATTTAATATCGGGACAAGTGGATGGACAGAACGGAAGTACTCTTCAACAAAACTATCAGCGGCAACCTTTGCCGGTAAATAAGTACCGAGAAGTCGTCTTAGCATGGCATTTTCTAGAGACTTTTCGTCGGATTCGCAAATTGTTGTCTTGTTATATGGCTCCTCAGCAAGAATATCCGCATTAACCCCCGGATACTAGTTTTTCATAATGGGTTAGCGTTTTGTAAGAGTCTGGCTAGAGGGCCACTAACTTACGTCTTTAAAAAACGAAGCCCAATAGGCGCCATTAACGTAACGAGATTCCCCAGTACTCTTGTCGAAGGACAACAGACCGCTATCTTCCGCATTTTCCTGTTTGACTATCTCACTGCCTCGTTTGACGTTGGTAGAGGCACTTGGCCTATCCGGTTCACTTGCATCGCCGTCTTCGTGTTTGAAGTTGGCATCTGAGCTGTACACGCACTGCAAGCTGAGCGATGCACACTTTCCACACTGCGGCCGTACCCGATCGCATTTCACTCGACGACTGTAACAGTTTTGGCAAATCGTAATCTGGCGCCTGCGCCTTATCTTCGGAGCGGCACCGTAGAGAGAAAACTTGGACTCCATCCTCGTTCACTCCTGAGCAAACGTAACACTGCGCATTTGTTCACGGAACTCGGATCCGGAATGCCGACTGAAACGTGAATCGTAGGGCCTAGAGACGCCGCTGCAATTACATGCGCTCTCTGCACCGCATCTATGCGAGAAAATGCACAGATTTGGTCTGGACGCGGGAAGCAATTTTGAATGACGAGCGGCTCCAAAAGCGGAGCATAAAATGCGTCATCGCACAGACGAGTTGCCGTTGCCGCTAGCCAGAAATAGCGTCTGCCTAGGCAATTAAGCCGTCCCAATCTTCCCTGTTACCATATGACATGACATATGATAGCCGAATTATCTGGCAGATCTGATATAACGGGAAGTGGAACACATTTTGAAATACTGTCAAGAGCCTGTTCCAGCAGCGAAGATCAGTTAAGGGCTCAAAGTCATCCAACTTGCTCGAGAAACTTCGAACATAGTCAACCACAACTCCACAACTACCGATATAATGCCCCCCAAAGTAATCGATAAACATACCTTGCGGTCCTGGATATTAGCTACTCCTGACTCTAGGATACGAGTACCTGCTTCGTTTACTGTTATAGACGTGCGCGATGAAGACTACGCAGGGGTGTGTATATCATGCCCTACGGTTTTCTTCTAGGTCTTCTAGGATATAACGAATCACCGCACTAACAGATGTCGTCACGCAGGGCCATATAAAGCAGTCGGTTCACCATCCATCGGCCACTTTTGCATCGAATCTGCCATATATCCATGCCGAACTTCAGTCAGTTCCTGTCGTTGTTTTTCACTGCGCTCTCTCTCAGCAGCGCGGCCCATCTGCCGCCAGCATGTACATGCGCTACAAGGAGAGCATAGCGGACGATGTATCCACCGACGAGCAAGAAATTTATGTTCTGACTGGCGGCTTTACAGAATGGCAGCGTGAATTTGGCTCGGATGCGAGGCTTACAGACGATTACTCACCGGATTTTTGGAAGTACTACTAAATTACGAGAAGTCACACTGTGCGAAATGAAAGTGTTATAATTTGAACGACGAGATTTGAACCAACATAGATGCAATCTAACTCTATCAGCTTATTCTGTAATGGGTCCCGTACACCATTTAGCCATATTTTCAGAATCGTTAGTTACTTTCCTCAAAAATAATCTGCCCATGGCGGACTGACAATACGCTGGTGCTTGTTAATCTCGCCCAGCGCATTCACATCCGCTTTTTCAAGTTCGAAATCTTCGAAGTTAGAGACAATTCTGGAAGGAGTCACGCTCTTGGGTATGACAGACTAGAGCGATTGCGTCAGCATTGTGACTTTACACACGTGGCACAGTACAGAATACACATACCGTTCCGCGCTGTATGGCCCATGATATCAAAATTTGTGCTGGTGTCTTGTTGTATTTTGCGGCCAACCTCACGACAGCGTCCTCTTTTGCTAAGGGCCCGCTTGCGGAGCCCAAGGGCGAGTACGCGGTTGTATGAATGCCTTGCGCTTTTGCGTAATCCAAAAGCGCCTGCTGAGGCAAATATGGGTGAAGCTCGACTACACCTATTAGTTTCCCTACTCATACTCGGCTATTGGAAATGGCATAAATACTAACCTTGGTTGACGGCTGGAACAACTTTTGTCGTGTCAGCAGCCAATAGCCTTTCCAATTGCTTGATGGTGAAGTTCGACACGCCAATGGCCTTGACCTTGCCGTCATGCAGGAGTTCCTGCATTTTGGCCCATGTTTTTACAAAATCCCATTCGCTGCTATCAACTGGCTTGCCCGCACTGTCGAGCGGAACCGGCCAGTGCATTAGATACTAATGACAAGTAAGAATTGTTTCCTTAATATGGTTTTGACAACAACGCTGTAATACGCACCAGGTCGACGTAATCAACATTCAACGCCTTTAAGCTATTGGTCAGGCCAACATGTGGCTGACGTTGCATTGTGTTCCATCTTTAGCCAAGAAGTTAGCAATCCTATCAATCTATATAAATCGAAATCCAATCTCACAATTTAGTAGTCAAAAAAATGTCTTCACGAGGAACACCGCTTGCTTGCAGTGCCTTGCCCACTGGCTCTTCGTTGCCGTAGATCTAGAGAGTGTCAATCGAACTACAGGCAGTCGATGACTGGCGATAAGAGATATGAGACATACGTGGGCAGTGTCGATGTGACGATAGCCAGTGTCCAAAGCGACCTAAGTGGGCCATGAGCTGGTCCGAACCAAAAGTATTCCAGTTGTTTTAAATATAAATTACTACCTTAACTGCATTGAAAACTTCACTCTCCGTCGACCTCCAAGTTCCGAGGCCGAGTGCCGGAATTTTAGCTTCGGTATTCAAAAGAAAATGACGACTAATTAAACAAGACAAGTATATTAGTTAAAACGCCATTTGCATCCTTATCGCTATGACAGTGCTTGCCCGGTAGCCATTCTGCTTAGTGACTTCAGGAAGAATTCTAACTGAACTATAGCAATAAAATGTATGGAGTTTGCTCACAGCTGATAGCGGGGCCCGATAATGTTGGGAGTTCTTATTTCCCAACAGATTTACCCCGCAGTGAGTGTAGTGTAGGCTTCCCCAGACACCCCGGCAATTAACTATCTCGAAACAACCCATTCATTCGGCTTTTGATTCTACACGTCCACCCACCCGAAGCAGACGCTTGGCCATGACACGCTCAAATCCACTGGACGTGGACCTGCTTCGTCGCGACGATGCGACTATACTGGACCATATTCGCACTGAATCCGCGCCTGTCATCCCACCGTCCGATTCGACAGTGCTAACAGAGTCTCCCACACGCAATTTGAATTCCGATTTTACTCGCTTTCGCGAGAGACCGCTTGACTTTCTACAGAATGCGGCGAAGCACTTGTTCGGGACGACCTACCGGTCCTATGAGAATTACGTTGGCAGAGAGCTATTCTATGATGGATTCACGGATGAAATGAGGACCAATGTGCTCAAGAACGCGCTGCTCCAGCAGAAAATCCGGACGCTGGCTATCCGCAGCGTGAATGAGAGCCCTGTTTGGTCCAAACTGGCGCAGTCAGAGAAAGACAATTGGCGAAGTCAAGTTGAAGAATGGCTGCAAGAAGTCTCATCGGAAATCACCCAGAACACGATCTGCAAATTCGAAAACAAAAGAATATTACGCACCGCTTACTACGTTGTCATGCAAATGCTAGGCAGAACCTATAACCAGGGATTCCACGTCAATGCAGCTGAAATTGCAAGGCTGAAGGAAGTCGCCGCAATTGCGTCTGAAAATCGTCAAAGCCTAATTTTCCTACCGTGTCATCGGTCTCATATTGACTACGTATGCATCCAAGCTATTTGCTTTCGAATAGGAGTGTCTCTGCCGACAGTAGTCGCTGGAGAAAATCTGAATTTCGCTGTCATCGGGCCGGCGTTGAATGTTCGTTTTCCCGTGTTTATGCTGTAGTGACGATTATGCTAACAGTCGACAGAGAATTGGGGCCATGTGGATACGTAGGTCATTTGGTGATGACCAGCTGTATGGCGCCATAATACAGTCTTACATCGATACACTACTGTCAGGAGGATATAATTTTGAGTGCTTCATCGAGGGCGGCAGATCACGCCTTGGCAAGCTGCTTCCACCGAAATTCGGTATTCTCAAGTATATCTTTGATACGATTTTGTCTAGACGTGTAGAAGATTGCTGGATCGTACCGGTTTCGACGCAGTACGATAGAGTCGTCGAAACAGAGAGCTATGTTAGCGAACTTCTAGGATCTGAAAAGAAGAAAGAGACTTTGCGGGACTTTCTGGATGCACGTGAAATACTGTCCCTGAAGATGGGCCGTGTTGACGTGCGATTTCACGAACCGTGGAGCTTGAGCCAGTATATCACAAAACAGCTCGAAAAGCATAGTCAGGACGGCGTAGTGCCAACATTTGAAGATGCAATGGTCAGTACAGGTCTAAAGACACGCATTCTACGATCTCTTGGATACGAGGTTTTGTCAGACATAAATTCTGCTTCCGTGGTAATGCCGACTGCACTTATTGGTACTGTGTTGCTCACATTGCGCGGACGGGGAGTCGGACATTCAGAACTTATCCGCCGCGTCGAGTGGCTTTGTGTTCGCATTAAGGACCGAGGTGGTCGGGTGGCTGATTTTGGAAGTCTTTCAACTGAGCAAGTCGTTGACCGTGGTCTAGAAGTCCTAGGTGATCTCGTTGGCGTCTCCGGCGGGGATGGCGAACTCTTGGAGAAGACGTTCTACGCTGCAGACCGGTTTCAACTGTCGTTTTATCGGAATATGGTGATCCACTTGTTTGTGTCTGATGCTATTGTCTCCGTCGCCATGTACACGAAGATCAAGCAAGGAGGAGGTCCAGCTTTGCAACAGGTTCCGATCAAATATCTGTTTGAGCAAACCGAGTGGCTCTCAAAGTTAATGGCGGGGGAGTTTGTGTACAATCAGGAGGGCGGAATCAAATCCAACTTTTGGGAGAGCATTCAGCTATTGAGAGATCAAGGAGTGATCAATATCACTGACAACGGGTGCGTTGAGTTGAGCACTGAAGAGCGGAACCGGGGGCGCGAATTTTTTGATTTTTACTGCTTTCTGCTATGGCCCTTTTGCGACGGATACTGGCTAGCGGCCGTTGCGCTCTTTGCACTGACGCCGACGACTACAGACGTGACAGAGCATGCTGCCGCAGTGGTAGATACCGAGAAAGAGACTGTTTGGGTCGATCTCAAAGAGTTTCTTGACGTTGCGCAGATGCTTGGTAAGACGGTTTACGCGCAGGGCGATCTCTCCTACTTGGAAGCAGTCAACAAAGAAGTTCTGCGGTCCGCATTTAATGAGCTTGAAGCAGAGGGGATTATTGTGGTGCGACGGTCAAAGTCTGGACGCACGCCCGATATAGCTTCCTTGTCGCCTTCCTGGCTGCCGCGCCGGTACGACGAAAGCGAAAGTCCGTCGAACTCATTTGCGAGACACTCGGCCATCAAGCCCGAGGGCCGGCTGTGGGACTACGTCGAGCGGATTTCCGTGTTTAGGCGTGAAGGCAAAAACAGGCGAGACTCTGCCAGCGTCAGTATGAGAGTGCTGGCCTTGGCGGACGACGCGGGAAGGAAGTTGAAGAGGAAAATGCAGAGTGTATCTGAGGCCGGGAAGCCTGAGACGGACGCGCTCGTTCGACTCAGCCGGGCTACGAAGGTGGCGGTGGGAAAGCTATAGAGTTGATAGAATAGTGGGGCTCCGCTGTCTGTTCAGTAGTTAGTTACAAGCATGCATAGTTATCTATTTCTCAGCTAACTATGCCAATTTGAAATAGCGAGTGTACTACAGCTTTATATTTCGATAGCCGGTAATCCAATGAGCATTATCTCAGAGTCCCAACTAAATACGAATTAACATCCCTGCTCCACAACATTATACATAAAATGTGAGAATTTTATCTATTTAGGGTCTTTGTTACGGAAGTAGGTGGATTAACCTCTCAAGAAGAGTCTAAAAACGTCGTTCAGTTCGTTTGTGAATGAAACGAGAAGCTAATGTAGAAACATCTTAAATAAATCGCTTGACGACTGCCGCTAGAATAACTCGAGTTTCATCGCCGAGTTTCCCTAGATTTAATAAACGACATATGAGATAACGTAGAGCGCTCTTCAGATACTTGATTATCTTTGGTGAGTATAGAATGTCATTCATAATAATACCAATGCCGCACCAGATAGCAAAACCACCATAGCTCCCCCCCATTTCCGAGATTTTTACCCAAATTACAACTTGGCACCCAGAGCCTCATGAACACGCAGCGACTGCCTCATAGACAAGTCGAGCATGATTTCTTCCGATCCACCCGGGATAGCGTATGCACGCACCTCTCGGTACAATCTCTCGATCTTTGCACCCTGCCCACCTCGCGAGTAAGACAATCCACCAAATATCTGAGCCCCCTCTCGAGCACAGAACTCCATTGTCTGAGTGGACTGTGCCTTGAGACCGGCGATCGCACCGCCGAGACGGAGCATGGCCTCGTCAGCGGGCATGTTGTTCATCTGGAACATAATATTCTCCAGCCAATTGTGCGTCGCCTCGGTTCGAATCGCCATATTTGCCAGCTTGGTACGGATGACATCGTGATCAATCAAGCGCTTACCAAAGGTGCGTCGCTTGTGTGCGTACTTGAGGGATTCCTCGTAGCAAACTCGCGAAAATCTGGTGGCCTGAATCACAATTCCCAATCGTTCATGGTTAAAGTTGGTCATGATGCACTTGAACCCTTGGTTTTCTTTGCCCAAAAGATTCCCAACTGGAACCTTGACGTCTTCGAATGTAACATAAGTAGTTCCAGAGCTCCACATTCCCATGCAGTCCATCCGGCGGACAGTTACACCGGGGAAAGTTTTCTCGATAAGCAACAGTGAAACACCGCCCATGCCAGGTCCTCCAGTGCGCACGGCGACGGTGAAATAATCAGACCAAATGCCATTCGTAATCCACTTCTTCTCGCCGTTGACCACGTAAAACTTGCCGTCTGCCGTCTTGACGGCCTCGGTCGTTAGATTAGCGACGTCACTTCCGGCATCGGGTTCGGTGATGCAGAGGCAGATCCGCTTTTCTCCACTAACGAGCTCAGGAATAATACGCTTCTTAATTGCTTCAGTCGCAAACTTAAAAATAGGAGGCGCACCGATTCCGTAGCCCCCAAGCAAATTCCAAACCAAGCCACCGGAGCCGGCACGGCAGATCTCATCTGTCAAAATGAACTCATGGAAATGATCCCATTGTTCAGGCAAAACAGACATTGGACGGATCGACGTGTATTCCGTGGGATAGTGAATGCCCAAGGCACCAGCAAGGTAGCCACGACGCCCCATTTCCTTGTAGATTTCTACCGGAACGTCCTTTTTCTCGTCCCATTCAGTAGCGTAGGGTTCCAGAGCGGTCTCCACCCACTCCCGGACTTCATTTCGCAAAGCCACATGCGACTCGTTGTAATACGGACTGTAGTAGCTCTGATACCATGACGGATCGCCAAATGGAACGTTATCGCCGTATTGGTCAAACAGCTTTCCAACCTTAGCAACGGCAGTGCTGGCAACAGGAGCAACGGGTGTAGACTTAGGGACTGCTTTTGCAGGGGCTGCCACGACGGAACCGATGGCGCCGATCTGGAGAGTCGGCGAGTACTTCTTAAGGATCGATTCGTTGTGGTACTTCCAGAACATCTTGGACGCGTCCTTACCAGCAACTCGTTTTAGGATCTTCTTACCACCGGGATGGTCGTTCTGAAATTCAGTCATGTCATAGACATTATTGTCTATGACAATCCAAAGCGAAGCTTCAGAATTATGCGCGGAAACATCCTGCAGCAAGATGATGAGCTGATCTGTCCACAAGACGAGCTAAGAGACGCAAGCACATACCTGTGTGGAGAAACTTTCGAGAGTCATGATGCTAAACAGCGACACGGGTAGACGGAGAGGACAGCAGAGCGACTGTACGAGTAGAAGTCCAGCTGGCACTCGAAGGAATGCGAGGGAGTACAAGGATCATATATTTGCTGCGGATTATAACGCACATCCGAACCGAGGCGGGCGTTGTTGGCGATGACGTACTGCCGAGTTGGGATTTTTGTCACATGTACGAGAGCGGCTCCCCCCCCCGCTTCGATGGCGCGTTACGTTGGCTGTTGCTGCCTCAGATGCAAAATGGTTGCGCCATTTATGCCATGAACGCGCTGCCGTGCTGCGACTGTGCAGGGTGCAATGCTTCCCCACATTTCTTTCTGCATAACCTGACTCGTGAGCACGTTCATTGGCGGTGCAGCACAACCTCCAATCGCAGCGAATCGGCAGGTTGGCTGAGGCCGAGTTATTTATCATCAGCCATGTGACTCCGGCCCGTATGATATCCGACGGTGTTCCTGATTGACTGGCCTCTTCCAGGGGATAAAATTAACCCAGCTCAAAAAAGCTGTCCTCCAGCATATTCAGTGTTGCACGAGAAAAAGATCATCTCTACAGTTACATCATCACTCTTCCTTCCCTGAGTGTGCGTACCGCCTATATCAAGTACCAGCCAAGTTAAATCCCCCATCGATTGCCATAGGACATTCAATAAACAAAAATATACAAGCCGAGTGCCTTAGAACAACAAGACCAGAACGACAGAAACAACAACTGCCCACATTGATGCACGGAATACGGAAATCAGTCTGCCCGAAGCACCACTATCTTGCGAACTGACTTCAGTCGAGGGCCATTCTGTTGAGTTGGACGCGTTTGTAGAAAGGACGGTACCATTCCAGCAGTAGCTCGCTAAGCACGCCTGGCATTCGGCTGTATGTGTCCCGTTTCTGCGCTCAACCTCGCGGTGGATTATTGCGCATCCCAAGCACTTTGACCATTCAGCGTCCAGTGTGCCGTTGCCTTGAGTTGCAATATTGTAGCCATTCGTTATCATTCCTTCCACTTCGTCTGCATCATACTCCATCTGGAACGTTGACGTGTTCGAGTAGTACGAAAGTGGGTGGTTTGCCATGTACACAATTAGCGGAACAGTCGTGCCTCCATTCTCTCCCGTGATGTTCGACGCGTCGCACCCAAACCAAGTGGGCCTGCTTGTCAGATTCATGCCAACAAACGTGTTTCTGTCGGGAACAGAAGGAAATTTGGTGCCGTTCCCCTGACTAGTAAATTGCCGATCGTATGTCGCCGTCATTGACCAACCAGCGGGCCAGTTATAGTCGGTATCAGCAGAATTGTCGATCGCAAATATGACGTCTAGACCGCGAATTGGCTGAATGAGGGGGTTCAGTGGAATATTCTGAAGATCCTCGCCGCCATCCACAAGAGACAACACGGTTTCGTTCGCCATATACGAGATTTCTGGATTGACGCCGTAAAACGGATTGGGGCTATATGGCGCAATGTCGTTGTTGTCTTCGCTAAGATCTGTAAGAATGCTCTCTGCCGCGTCATATAGAAGCCCTTCGACTCCGGTAGAGTTCAGCTGCAACAAAAACTGGTTGAACAGCGTAGCCGAAGTCCCGATGACAAATCCGCCATTGTCGAAGCCCTGGATGCAAGAGTTGCTATGGACGGGAATGCCATTTGAAACGTTTGACCCGAGAAACTCAAGCTGGGTGAAAGCAAAAAGGGTCGGATCCCACGAACCGAGTTCGTAGGGGTTGAACTCATAAACTGTCGAATTCAGGGACACAATATAGGTGTTGTATGGCCTGCCATCAGCAACTATGACGGGGTAAGGCATTGACCGATTCTCAAAAGAAGAAATATTTCGCACGTCACTGAAAGTTACAGCTGGCCCACCGTCCGTGTAATTGAAAAGCTGGATAGACAGACCACGCCCCCAAAAGTCAGTAAGAGAAGTATTGAAACCAGCCTCGCTCTTAGCATCGACTTCGTCAATGAGCTCGTGGTAATATGCCGCAGTTTGCCAGACCTCCCATCCACCAGGATTCAAAATGGAACTGCTCATATCCCACACAGTTTCAGAGCCCTGAAGCTCGACGACCGGTTCAAATCCATTCAGTGCAAACGAGCCGACGAGCCACGAGCCACCGGAGAGACCAGAAATATAAGTGGATGATTGAAGCAATCCACCGACATGGTATTCGTCCGTCGCGTTTGGGGTGCGATCGTCGAATGCAGCGAGGAATCCTGCGCCGGACAACATAGCGCGGTAGCCGCCTCCCGAAAAAGCGATTCCGATCGAGAGGTTCGTGCCCGCCAGGAATTGCGTAGCATTGAAATCCGTAAGGTTCAAGCGGTCGAGATATTCGATCAAGTACGGGGTCGTGATGGCGTGGCGATCCTCCAGGAAGGAGGTCTCCTCATCTGACAGCGAGCCGGCATTACGCACAAAGCTCATCAGATGTCCGTTGCTGTCGCGCGGGCATGCAACGTGGCCCGGGGTATAAGTGCCGGTCGGGGAGGATCTCTTCTGGAGGGCGTAGAGTGCATAATACGCGGCAGCCGCCTCGGTACTATCAGCCTCGTACTGCACATCGTCATTCGCACGAGCCTGATGCGCGCATGATACTAGGAAAATGCACAAGGCCGCCGCAATACTGAGAAAGGAACTTGGAAAGAGCACCATGGCTACCGAGGGTTGAAATCACGACGTTTGCCTATTTGCCTAACGGATTGGGAGCGGGCGTAGATGCGTTTTTGAATCTTTTAGTTCGGTAGCGCCTGCGCCGACATCCGTTCATGTTACAGAAGATTTAACTTAGCTGTACAGGGATCTGGTAATTGGATTTACGAAAAATGTGTCTGTCAGACTTGGACAGCGTCCTCGGACTTTCGTGCGAAGAAATCCGAGCGCTCGGACGCGTGGGTTCGACGAGATTACTTCGCACGGCACCGCCAGCTAGTTATCCGGTAATCCCGCATGTGCTGCTGCTTGGGCTGATTTATGTGCCATTCTCTGCCGCATGTCAGCCTGCCGCGAGTTTTCGATTTCATGGCGGTCAAAACTATGAGGCTTTGCCGGATCTGTTTACTGCGGCAAAACAACACTAGACGATGACGTAGACAAATCAGCCGCGGCGCGCCCGAGCGAGCCTGAGCGAAAGCCAATCGGAGAACCCTGCATTCCGCAGAAATAGTCTGGAAAAACACACACACAGCCACAGCAAATAAATGAGATCTTGAACTCCAGCCAAGCGACAATTGCGTAAAGTAGAATCCAATCCGAGTATTGAAATGGCATCGGCTCAAGGGCCAAAAGCATGCACCTACCGGCCACCAGCATATTATCTGGAAACATGCAGTCCCTCGTGGGATCATGCCGCAAAGCTAGAGCCTGCTAGCCCCTAGGCTATAAAAGAGTAGAAGAACAGCTTGCAGAGATCAGAGAGAAGCAAGACTTGAAATTCAAAGTGTCTCAGTTGTGCTCGAGATGCTCGAGATGCCTTGCTCTGCGCATCACACTTATCAAACTCCCAGTCAAGTCCCAATATTTGCACAAAGCTTGCGTGGCGTTGCTTTTCAACCATAAGTGAATAACATAGTCTGATTTTTGCCGAGATGCTTTTCAAAACCTCCAGCAAGACATAACTATCCTATCTGTTACTGTTACTCACTCCGACGACTTTCCAGCATATTCACATCACATAGACCATCATGGACGAGTCAGAAGCAAACGATGGCCGAGGGCTGAACCTCGAAAACCTCAATGAGCTCATTATGGGCATGGACTTGACTGACCCAGTCGCAGCCATTACCCAGCTCCAGAGCGCGACTAACATTGACCCAGCAACACTTCTGCAGGCCGTCACAGCCGCGCTGTCGAGTGTGCTCGAAGGAGGTGAAGACGAGGAGGAAGAGGAAGAGGAGCAAATTGGCGAGCATGAAGTTCTGTCGGAAGAGGCGAGACTGTCGCAACGAAAGAAGAGAATCCGAAAGCGCTTTGTTCCCAAGACAGATGCGGACAGACAACGCCTGAAAACGCTAAATAGACTGCGGAAAAAGAGGTGGAGACAAATTAATGAAGAGAAGAGTATGTCATTTGCGAGATTTGAGAGACTGTGGGCATGCAACATGTACTAATTGTGGTGTTGCGACAGACAAAGATAACGATCTACGCGGCCGTGTGAATCGTCGTGCCGACATAATATTTGGCCGAGAGGATTCAGAATCTAAGCAGATCTGGATGGAAACAGAATTTGAGAAGCGTCGGCTGAAACGCATGCAGCGAATGCAACGAGCTGCTGCGGATGGCAGCGCTTTGGGTGCCTTTGGCGGTTTGTTTGGTCAGAACGGAGTTGGCGAAGAGCTACAGGCCGCTTTGGCAGAGATCATGGGTCGCGAAGGCGATATAGAGAAGTTTAACAGCATGCTGCTGCAGTTGGCGCAAGACCCTAATTTGATCAAGAACCTGACAGGCGTTTTGCAAACAATGGAAGAAGACGGCGACGATATGGAGGCCATTAACGGAAATGAATTGCACGTGGATGCAGAATTCCAAGATGACTCAGACAGAGAGGAAGTTCCCGGTACAGTTGAGGAAACGCAGCACTTTCTCCAACCTCTGGATGTTATTGAAGATCCTGACTCTATCAGTGGCACGATATTGATTGATCCGGCTTTGGAGGGCATTGGTGACAGTGCGAAGGATACCCTAGACGGTAACGATCTGTCGGAAGATGCTGAAATAAGCCATATTCAAAATGCAGATGACACTGATGAGGCAACTCGAGCGATTCTTGAAAATGTGCATGATATTGATATTGCTGCGGCAGCAAAAGCCGTCGAGGCTCTCGGTGACGCTGACCTGCAAGCCGCTGGTGTCGATCAGGGAACGCTAATGCAGGCATTTAATGTTCTCTTGTCTAAGGTTGTTCAAGGAGCTCAAGCAGATGCACAGATTGCTGAACAAGTCGAGGCTGACGAGTCGACCGAGAATGATCATAACACAAAAATGGTGATTGAAGCCTTACGGTCCGCAACCGAATTTGCTGAGCAGGACATCGAGGATAGTGTGGAGAGTCATACCGCTGCAGCAGAAACAGCAGCAGCTAGACCTTCCAAACGGAGGCGTTACGATAACTCCGATGAGCAAATTGGTCGTTCCTTGCCGACGTCGAAAGAGATGCTTGATATATTTTCCCATGGGCTTGTGGTTCCTCCTCGTCCAAAGTATTCAGCTCCGACGGATGGTCTCCACGGACCATCGATGCAACTTAAGCAACGTTCAAGTGAAGAGAATTCCGAACAACAAAAGAAGATCAAAGCCATGGGCTTTCCCCCCATGTTGGGCTCGTTGCAACCACCGCAAAGAGGATAGCAATACATATTTGATCTTTGTATATTTTGGGTCGTCAATTGCGTTTAGAGGCGTTTTTCCTGTATAGATATGAATGGATAGCAAGACAAAGGAAGAATTGATGTACTGTACATTAGGGACTTAAGAACGGATTTTGGCATTAATCGAGATTTCCGGTTAGGTGTAAGATACCACGCGTTTTTGTAATGTGTATGTAAGAACAATAAACCAGGGTGGTTGTGTTGGCTTCATGTCCCTGGTTCATCTGGATGAGAGCAAAGTTCGATTTGCTTGGTTTGGCTATAATATTGTCATGCAACATATGATTGAACCTGTCACATGTAGGACTTTGCAGGATGTCACATGCGTTGGATTTGTTGTTCTGTAAACTGCGACTCCAGTGGTCTTTTTAGCCAGCAAATCTTGTCTGCGGTGTAGGGTTTGTTCCCCGCAAGGGCAGCTCCTCGTGATCTGAACATTTTAAAGACGAACTCGGATTGAAGCAGGGCCGGCTGCTCTAGTATATTCTTAGAGTGGCATTTAGCAAAAGGATTATTATCCCGGTCGAGTTGCCAGATGGACACTATCGTGACGACTATACCTGTTTTTAGTGGTCAACACCAGGAGGCTGGCCTGGCGCAACGCGAACGTGATGGATCGCCATCACCCAACGACGAGACGGCTCGCAGGGATGCGGGCAGGTCGATAACTGAACTCGCCAGTTCTACCTTTGCGAAACTCCGGAAGCACACGGCTTGGATGCGATGGTCAGACGTACAGCAGGACGATGGCAACAATGGTGACGGTGAAACAATTGACGGTCGCAGTGAGCATGAGCTTGCAAAGCGGCTAGAAGTTGCCCGCACGCTACAGGAGCATGCAAAGTCTTTTGAGGAATGGGCAAGAGCCTCACAAGAGATGGACTTTTTGATGGGTTATGATGAGTGGAAATTGGATCCAGTGTCGGCAGAGTATGACTACGAGATGATCAGTCAACGTCTCGCAAACATGAAGCGATATCGCCAAAATGGCGAATACTTGAAGCTCCTATTTTTTCTGCGAACTTGTTTGTCGCGGAATGCCGGAAATCTGGGAAATCCAAAGGTAACTAGAATGTTCAATGTTCATGTCTGACTTTACATTTGATCGACACAGCGCTGATATCATTCACAGCTTTATTCACATTCGCACATCGGAACAAAGTATCTGATTGACGATTACATAACTGAATGCGAAGAATCGTTGAAAACAATCATCAACTGTCCTATTCCGGCGGGAGGAGATGATCCCAACGGGGAAGTTACCTATATCGACGATCATACGAAATTGAATGAACTTCTGAACACCCGTCATGCGTTTGGACGCACTGCGTTACTGTTGTCCGGAGGAGGGGCTATGGGCATGCTGCACTCTGGCGTGATTGAGGGTCTTCTGGAGTGCAACATGTTACCAAAGATTATTTCCGGCTCTTCTGCGGGTGCGATCGTGGCTTCGGCTTTGTGCTCCAGAACTGACGAGGAACTGCCGGACTTGCTGGAAAATTTCATATACTTCAACCTAGACGTCTTCGAGGAATCTGGAAACGAAGAGTCGATATGGACGCGTATTGCTCGGCTGCTGAAGCACGGATCGTGGACGGATGTTACTTACCTGGAGACCTCCATGAAAGAAATGCTAGGAGAACTGACATTCCAAGAAGCATACAATAGAAGCAGGCGGGTGTTGAATATTCCTGTATCGAGCGCGAGCATGTACGAACCTCCAAGACTATTGAACTATTTGACGGCGTCGAACGTGTTGATTTGGTCAGCAGTGTAAGTTGCGTTTGCTTAAGTGGTTCTGGAATTTCGATGCTAATACTTCTTTTATTCTTTAGATGTGCATCGTGCTCCGTGCCGCTTATATTCAATTCGCATACTATATACGCCAAAAATCCCAAGACGGGCGAGCCTGTGCCTTGGCATCCATCTACGCAAAGATGGATTGATGGATCCGTCGATAATGATTTACCAATGACTCGCTTAAACGAGATGTTTAACGTGAACCATTTTATTGTATCTCAAGTGAACCCGCATGTCGTGCCCTTTTTAAAGACCACGACGATCACACGAGATTTGTCATTCGGGGTAATGGACACGGATTCCGAGAGTTCAAAGTCGAGCTACGCCTCTCTGGTTCAACAGAGAGGGCGCAATGTTACTGGTCTGGCAGCGAATCTGCTGAGCAAGTCGGCTCTAGTGAGCGACAAGCTGATGCAACTTGCGGTGTCGGAAACGATGCATCGTCTATTAATGACCTCTGAGCTTGGTATTCTCCCGAACCTGTGCACGAAACTACGGTCGGTGCTTGCGCAGACATACTCTGGGGATATCACGATTCTTCCCGAGGTATACGTGTCAGAGCTGCCAAAGATTTTGAAGAATCCGACCGCAGAGTTCTTGATGGATACACGCGAGAGGGGGCAACGAGCCACGTGGCCACGCATGTCAATTATACGAAACCACTGCTCCATGGAACTCGCATTAGATGCAGCTGTAATCGAGCTACGGTCGCGCACTGCGCTGCAGGCAATGACTACTGGGGCGCAAAAGATTACGTTGCCATATTCATATTTCATGCAGCATGAGCTCAGCATGCAGAAATGGCGCGGCAAGAGATATATTGTGGAGGAAGGAGAGTCGGTGGCTTTTGTTGAAAAAACCAGCGAGATGGGAGGTCCGTCGGACCACGGCAGACTGAAGAGCGACGAATCATTGGCTGCAGATAATGACGGCAGAGAATATTTTTCTTTGAGCTATTCTCGGGACGCTGCGGAGTACGACAACGAGGAATGGCCTTCAGCTCCTCCTCCACAATCGCCGCGCTCGCCAATGTCGAGGCGGCCCAGCAGCGGTGGCGACGCATACTTTGCATTATACTATGCGGCCAGCACGACGGCAGCACAGCGTCGACAGCTAAGCAGATCGCAGCCGTCGACGCCGCGTCCGAATTACAGCATATTGCAGGCGAGGAGCAGCTCCACGGCAGTGAAGTACTACAACGTGAGCGCGAGAGAAACACATTCCGTGTCGACCAGCCCACAGGCTCATCTCCGTGTTTATTCGGACCAGTCAGTCCTTCCGGATATGTTGCAGGGCCCAAAACTGGGAGGCGTCACGCTGCCGCCGAGCATCGATGAGGGCAGCCCGGGGGAACTGGTGGCAAGGCTGGGACGGCGGCAGGCATACTGGCCGCTGCAGTACGACGTGGAAGGCAACTGAGAAGTAATTAGGGAGGCGTTTTTGTCGCATATGAAGTGCTTTGCTGGTTTGCTTGTGTTTTTAGTAATAATTGTCCAAGATGTCGCTATATCGCGAATCAGGCCTGAAGCAGGCATGGTGAGGTAGGTTCAGGGGCAAAACAAGGGTCGTTGTTGGTGGATGGCGATCGATAGCGGGTCACGTGCGCGCGTCTGACGCTTAGGCAAGCGTGCGCCACACTGTGGCTCGAGGCTCAGTCATACTGTGCTAACTTCCCACCGCCGCGGCCTCCCTTTCCCACTCATACTCGGTTCCTTGCCTTATCAACCAACCCACCTCGCCCCCCCTTCCTCTCTGTCTCTCCCTCCCCCTTTCCCTCCCGCTATTATTCCATCGTTGGCAAGACTGCGGCTTCCAGTACGATGGAGCGGCATCACGGCCAAGGTGGCCGCCGCAGCGCAAACGCCGCGGCCTCGGTCCCCATCGACTCCACTGTGGGCGATTACCGCATCGGCAACGAGATCGGCAAGGGCTCCTTCGCCATGGTCTACAAGGGCGTCCACACCAAGACAGGCGTCGCCGTTGCGATCAAGGCCGTCATTCGCGCGCGCCTGAAGAAGCGGCTCGTAGACAACCTCGAGTCTGAAATCCAGATCCTCAAGACTCTCACGCACCCGCATATAGTGCAGCTTTACGAAATCGCGCACTCGCCGGCATATGTTCATCTTGTCATGGAGTACTGCGCTCTTGGTGATCTCAACGTGTTCATGCGCAAACGCGAACGCGTATCTCGCGTTCCGATTATCGCGGCAGTGATGGAGCGCTACCCGAATTCCCCCGGTGGTGGCCTCAACGAGGTGCTCGTGCGTCACTTTCTGAAGCAGATGGCCTCCGCCATCTCATTCATGCGCGAGCGCAACCTCATTCACCGCGATCTGAAGCCTCAGAACATGCTGTTGTGCCCCCCGTCACGGTCCGAGAGCGAGGCCAACGAACGGGGCTATGTCGGCCTGTGGTCACTCCCCGTGCTGAAGCTGGCCGACTTTGGTTTCGCCCGCATTCTGCCCAACACGTCTCTTGCCGAAACGCTCTGCGGCTCCCCGCTCTACATGGCGCCTGAGATTCTGCGATATGAGAAGTACGACGCGAAAGCGGACTTGTGGTCTGTGGGCACCATTCTCTACGAGTTGTGCATGGGCTCCGCTCCATTCAAGGCAGAAAACTACGTTGAGCTCGTGCGCAAGATCGAGGCTAACGAAGACCGGATCACCTTTAACGAGACTGTTCCGATTTCCGACGCACTCAAACGACTTATCTGTGGACTCCTGCGGCGTAATCCAGTGGAGCGCATGGGTTTCCGCGAATTTTTCGAAGACGAGACAGTTCGTGGGGATATTCCGGAGATGCCCACTCTTTCTACGGCACACGATGATTCTCCCTTTGGCGAGACTGTATACGAAGACCCTCTTGTTAATGACTATCTTCGCAAGCGTTCTGCAAAGCCGACGTCTGCGGCGGATGCTCCGGCAGCTCCGGGAGTTGAAGCTATTCGCACCAACAGTACCGTCCCTCCTCCTGTTGTGACTGCTACTCCGCGTGCTCCGATTCCTCAACGAAAGCCGAGTGGCTCAAACCTGAATCAGGGCACACCTCAGGCCATTCCTAACACATCAGCAAGGCCTGCACGTGCAACGTCTTCAGTCGATCTTCTTGCTTCGCCCGCAATTTCTTCTTCGCCGGCCACTGCCGCTGCTGCTAATTCTGCTGGCGTGACCAACCCCGTTGCGGCCTCGCCGCAAGACTTGTCTCTGTCGCCCAGCAGCCGACGCTCATCCGGCTCAAGCGCAATAAGTGTCGTGGCCCCGCCAGCAGGGACGGTTGCGATTGTGTCTCCCCTTCTCACCCGTGTTGGCTCACTTGGTCGGCCCGAAGACGATGTTATGTTCGAGAGGGAGTATGTCGTGGTTGAAAAACGCACGGTCGAAGTGAATGCCTTCGCGGACGAGGTTGCGAATTCTCCAAAGATGCTGACCAACGGCGCCGCGATGGCGTTGCAGCGTCGCCTGTCGTCCTCGTCACGCAAGAAGTCGTTCTCGGCTGGATCGGGTCCTGGCGGTGTTACCTCGCGCTGGGGTGCTGATCAGAGACGATACTACGGCGAGTCGACCCTGGGCCGCGCGATTGCGATGGCCAGTGCGCGTCTCATCGGACGGAGTAGCTCTACTGGCGGTGGATACGGGTCGCCTGTGCGCACGGGTAGTTCCCCTCGAGACACGTACAGTCAGCACTTGGACGACAACGAAATCAAGGTTATTCTTGGTCTTGAGGCAACTGCGGCGAAGTCAAGTGTGGTTTACGAATTTGCAAATGTGAAATTTTCGCAGCTGATGCCATCCACACCGTCCAGCAATGTCACTATTACGTCGGATCTCACTCCACAGGCGGTGGCGGTATTGTCAGAGGAGGCGCTGGTATTATATGTCAAGGCGCTTTCTTTGCTCGCCAATGTGATGGACCATGCGGCATCTTGGTGGTCCAGCAACGACATGAAGCGTGTATCGCCGCGCTTGATTTACGCGGTTGAGTGGAGCCGCGAACGGTTCAACGAGGCGTTGAATAAGGCGCAACTGGTGAGAATGAAGTTGGCCGATCCGAGCGGCAAGGGTGCGAGTGCGTTGGAGGACTTCACGTCTGGAGTCACGGCCGAGAAGTTGCTCTATGACCGCGCGGTGGAGATGTCGCGGTCGGCCGCGATGAGCGAGATCGTCGGCGAAGACCTCGGTGGCTGTGAAGTTTCTTACGAGACTGCGATCTGGATGTTGGAGGCCATCTTGGAGATCGACGGCACCGGCGAGCCTATCGATGAGGAAGACAAGCGCACTGTCGAAGGAAGTATGTATTCTTCGTTGACGCCAATGACGAGTATGAGCTAACCTGAGGTTTAGTTATCCTGAGCGTCCGTGGTCGACTGTCTACACTTCGAAACAAGCTTGAGTTGATTAACAACCCTTCGGTTCGCCCGATATCGCGGTCGTCCACTCACCAGTCAGCCGCCATCTGAGTGTGGCGGCACTATTTTTTCATCGGCCCACGACGGTCGAATTCTCTCCTCATTTTTGTTTTGCCCGCTGTTTGTCATTTAGCGGGTGACGTACATACAAGCTTTTGTTCTTTTTTTTTCCTTTAGGGTACTATGGTGTAGGGAAACGGATACGGATATCTATTCATTTATATATTTCATGGATAATGGGACCTCGGGCGTTTTAGATTGAGTGTGTGTCTGCGGGATAAGTTGCGTTTTGTTTAGCTTGTTTGTTTTCCTTTCTTTTCTTTTTTTTTTTTTGCCTGTATTTTTTTCTCGGCTTGGCTTTTGGTTAATCGCAAGTGAGGCATTGTTCAGTTGCTGCATATATGGGAACGCGCTGGCGATGGCGCTTTTGAAATCACTTTTTTTCCCGGCTTGCCTTTTGAAGGAAATGGTCGTCGTTTCGCTTGGAGTTTGCTCGATTTCGCTTCTTTTTTTTTTTAATTGATTTGCGGGGCATCTCTTTGGATGATATTTTCTACTTTTTATTTTCCCTTTGTATTCCTTTTGTTGCCGAGACGTTGTTGGCTGTGATGTCGAGCATTGATTCTGCAGAGACGAGAGAACGAATTAATTCAGTTTAGACCGTGAGCGGATGCCAGCTGTTTGGTTGCCCGAGCTCGTGGATGTTGCTTGTTCAGCCGATGGCGCTTGCCGTATTTGCCTCCATTGAAGGATAGTCGAATACGGCGCGCTGCAGCTGGGACTCCTTTGAGTCTTCGTACATAGACAGGGTCGCAGACTCGTTATGATATCCGATAATTTTCATGTTCCTCAAAGAAGAATATACAATCCCAAGTAAAAAAAAAACAACTCGCAGCAAAACGCCATCCATGACTGAATGTCGCTGGATAAACAAAGTATATACCCAGAGATATTTCCCAACCCCAGCTCAAACGCGCCATGATCAAAATGAAACCGGATAGACGCCAACACCGCCGACGAGCTGCTGGTCCATCGCGGCGCCGATCCGGCCGAACCCCAGGAGCGGCATGCCGACAAACAGGTACCCCGCCGGGCCCGCGCCGACGGCAGAGCCGGGCGGCGCGGGAGCTGCTGCTGCAGCTGCCACGGTCTTGCCGAACCAGGCCTCGATCTGGTTGTTGGCGGCCGTGCCGCGGACGGTGGCCCGGACGCGCATGATCGGGACGGCGAACTGGGCGCCCGCACGGCCGTCGTCTTCCTCGCCGTCCGCGTCGTCCTCCATGCCGTCCTCGCAGTACTCCACGCCGGCATCCCGTAATCGCGCGCGGGCGGCTTCGAAAGCAGCAGTCGAGGCAGCACCAGCAATACTCTCCTCGCGCGCGAGGGTCATGAACACGACGTCCTCGATCTGGACGCGCCAGACCGCGCCGGCCCCGTTTTCGACAAACGGGGAGGATATGAACACCGTGTCTTGCGTGCCGCCGGCCGCCGCGGCGCCGACCGCGACCGCCGAGCCCGCGTAGCCAAACTTGCCAAACTGGCCGCTGTCGGTGTCCGCGACGACGTACGCCAGCAGCTTCGGCTTGAGCGGCACGCCGCCGGCCGGCTCACGCCGGACGAGGTAGAGGTAGCTCACGCCGGTCTGCGCGTACTCGTTCGGCGCGCGCCGGCCGCGCCGCGGCTTGTTCGTGTTGTCCAGCAGGGACTCGTTCGGCGAGCCGACCAGGACCCACTCGCCGAGGCCGGTGATCTGGCCGGTCAGCAACACGCCACCGCCGAAGCCGGACGACGAGCGCGATGCTCCGAGATGTGGCAGCAGGGCAAACAGGGGAGCGCCGGTTAGAAGATCGAATGCAAACACCGCACCGGCGCCGGCTGACCCGATGTATGCGATCTCGCTGCTAAAGACTCCGCCGATGTCCTTGGAAGTGTCAGTGCCGGTAAAGGCAATCTGAGAGCCAAATAGTTCGAAACTCGGTAGTGATGGGGACTTGGACTGGATATCATCGTGCTCGTCATCGTCATGCAAAAATCCGGCAGGCCTCAGCAACCGCGACAATCTGACGGTATCCATATTCATCGCGGAGACGCCCTGGAGAATCGCTGCCGAGATTTCTCGGCCAGACAAAACCATGATTTCGCCCTGCCCCCTCATGGCGGGCGATACGTCGCTGTGCGGTGCACAGACGATCAAGTCCGGAATGCCGTCGCGATCTACGTCGTGGACCTTCAGCAACGACCCAAACAGCTTTCGGCCGTTCGCGCCGTACACGGTCGTCGCTCCTTGCGACGGCGGAAGCACGGACATGATCCGCTCTGATCCAGCGAATATGTCGATGGTGGATATGCCTGGGGAGGACACGGCGAGTAATGTCACGTTCAAGTATGTGACTGCCGTCATGGCGGCACCGAACTGTCTCGGCAGAGTGAAGTTGACCGGCGACCTCCTGGCTGGGTGCATGACATCCAATTCTGGCACCGGCAGGCGATACTTCTGGAGGGCTGAATGGTGCTTTAACATGGACGTGGCAATGTTCGATGAAAACATAGAGTCTATGTCTGACAGAGGGATGATGTAGACTGCCCCATCGTTAGATCCGGTCTCCTCGACAAACTCGTAGGGAGCAGATATCGCCACGCAGGGGCCAACGGCATCTCCTCTGAAATTACCAATCGCAAATGCCGAACCAAATAATGAAGAAGTCATTCCTGTCGACAGAGTGACGCCGGTCTCCAGCGGCGTAGGGGACATGACTTCCTGACGGGTCGAAATATGTGGTGATCTATAACTGTCGCTGCGGGCCCCGTTAAGTTCTGTACGCAGGTCTGGAAGTTCGATATAAGAGAACTCGCCGTCCGGTGAGGTATGGGTATCTATTGTCGGCATGATTTCGTCAATGTAGGGTTTGAGAGCTTCCGTGACGCTGGTAAAGGTGTGCGGTTCTGTCTCGTCGCTGTCGCTGTCTTCTTCGACGGGGTCGTAGTGCTTATTGCTCGGAACTTTGCCGGCAAAGATTTCACACAGTGACCATGCATCCTCTGCAGGACCAGCACTAAGCCATAGCTCAAAGTTCTTCAAGCACTTGACGATAGAGGCAGTCATTTCTTGGATGCCGCCCAAAAAATAGTCCTCCAGACCATCGATCAAGATTGTGGACTTCTTGGCATAAGACGGATACATGGTGCGCGCGATGTTGATCTCTGCGTTGAGAGCCGCGACTCCTCGGGCCATGCAGTATTCGAGCGAGGCCCGGTTGACGGTGATGTGCATGGTTTGGAAGATGGCGAGCAGGTCCCGCGTGGGGATGGCCCACCGCTGAGTGAGCCACTCCAGGTTCGGCTGAGTCCTGAGCAGCCGCTCCATCATGATCATGTCGCCGCCCGTGTCGAGCACGCTGTGGGCCGTGCCGTAGTCGCCGGCGAACTCGCGCAGGGCCATGGCCTGGAGCAAGCCCTGATCCACGCCGAGCGAATGCCAGCCAACGTCGGCAATCTGATGCGTGAGAAGTCCGAGCAGAAACGAGCGCAGCCCGAGACCGCCGAACGTGTTTCCCGTGCCGTACGTGGAGCGGTAGTATGTCGCTGCGGCGTGAAGAAATGGCGGCCAGTGCGCGGTTTCGGCGGCGTCTGAGAGCCCCATGCAGCTGTAGAACGCATCCGGAAAGAACGCGCCGGGGATGGAAAAGGACGACTGCGACTGGACGTCGGAGCTAAAGTATGGAGCTGTGCGAGACAAGACCTGAAGATGGACTCTGCAGGAGGAAGGAGGAGTTAGCGCAAAGCTACGCCTGCAAAATGCCGTGGGAGAGCATACCCAATACCGCAGGCGGATGCCGCTACAGCGAGATCCAGCGCGAGCAAGAGGTGCTGCAGGACCAGCATGGCGGAGAGGATACAGGATCAGGACGGCGGCGAGAAAAGAACGGCCGGGAAGCTGGAGATCAAAGGGGACAGGAATGGGGTTGCATGACATTTGGGAGTCGAGCCCGAGGACGCAGCAAAAAACCAGGGCGCCCCAACGACGTGCGTCACCCTGACTTAAATGGCCACCGGCGATGCCCGGTTGTGCTCCCGCTTTTGGCTGCAAACAGCCGCACGAGCCGCGCGGGTCCGGTGGCCAAACTGGCAATGGGGCTTGAGTCACCCGCTCAAGGAACTCGCACGTGATGGGCCTGGACGCTGTTCATGCTCTCTCATATGGTATGAAAACATAGGTAGCCAACGAGATCCGGGATGGGTTATCTTAAAACACATGTCATAGATGGGTAATGGCACTGGCGCCCAGAGGACTTGAATATATGGATTTTACGGAACGAACTCGATTGCAGTTGATATATACAGCGTTGTACGCTCCACTCATTTTGTGTCCTTGACTGGTGCCTGAAGAATTTGACTCTTTGTTCCCTGCACTATCATAAGAGGGCTGTACTTGGCTCTATCCGGCCCATAACTGTTGCATTTGTTGCCTATTGCCTGTTGCCGGCTGCTCGAGTTCTTTCGCATGTGGCCTCGGATAGACCGGGCAGTGTGTTGGGCTTTGCGGGGCACGGGTGACTCGCAAACACGAATAACAGAAGCGCGGCATAAATGTGCCAAAAGTGCTATTCTGGGGGCCTGGCCACGACTAGGCCCGGCGAGGCTTCGGCCAACGCGGTTGTTTTCGTTCGTTTTCGTTCAGCACGCACGAAACGCCGTGTTGTTTATGATCATAACTTGGGATTTTCTCCCACACAATCGGCAAGACGCGCCTATAGTTTCGCTCTTCATTACGCTTTGAACCCATCACCAGCAATCGCCGCCGTCCTCATTTTGCATTGGCTTCTACATCCGTCGCATTTGAATCTCGGACTGCATATATACACAGGCACTCGGTAATAATTTCGCGATATGTCGACGTTGGAGGATTTGATTCCGGTGGTGAACAAGCTGCAGGACTTGGTCTTCAATACCATCGGCACAGACACGATTGATCTTCCCCAAGTCGTTGTTGTTGGCAGTCAATCATGCGGAAAGAGCTCGGTATTGGAGAATATAGGTATGTTTTGTATCTCCGCAAGTGGCCTTTTCATTTCACTTGTCCATCTCGGTGCTATTGATTCCCTATCAGCATCGACTAAGCGGGGTAGTGCTTCAGGCACTCCCTAAATCTATATTTTGCACTTTCCCTCGACTTGCACGATCGGAGACTAACTAATAATTGTCAGTGGGCAAGGATTTCCTTCCTCGCGGCACAGGCATCGTCACGAGGCGACCTCTTGTCCTCCAGTTGATCAACATCCCCGCTTCCACCGGGGTCGCACGCGATGTATGTTTGCCACTTGGCTCTTGCGGCCAGACAGCCATGAGGATGGTTTAGGCTAACACAATTTTGACTTGGCAGGACGAATGGGGCGAATTCTTGCACGTTCCAGGGCGCAAGTACTTTGACTTCAAGGAGGTTCGACAAGAGATCGAGAACGACACGTCGCGCGTCGCGGGAAACAACAAAGGCATAAACAAGACCCCGATTAACCTGAAGATCTTTTCGCCTCACGTCCTTAATCTCACGCTCGTTGACCTTCCCGGTTTGACCAAGGTATGCAATGCCGTATCGTATTTTGCCTCTGTCTGGTCGCGTGCACTTTACTAAAGATACTAGATACCGATTGGCGACCAACCGACAGATATCGAGCGACAGACTAGGGGCCTGATTTCGGAGTACATCACAAAGCCGAACAGCATCATCCTGGCCGTGTCACCCGCAAATGTTGATCTCGTGAATTCGGAGTCGCTCAAGTTGGCCCGGCAGGTCGATCCTCAGGGCCGTCGCACAATAGGCGTTCTTACTAAGCTTGACCTCATGGACCATGGCACAAATGCGATCGATATACTTTCCGGCAGAGTCTACCATCTCAAGCTCGGATTCATTGGTGTCGTGAATAGATCTCAGCAAGACATTCAGGTCAATAAGAGTTTGCATGACGCTTTGCAGTCCGAACAGGAGTTTTTCCGCATGCATCCGGCATACAGGAACATATCGTACCGATGCGGAACGCAGTATCTGGCCAAGAGTTTAAACAACACTTTGATGGCGCATATCAGAGAAAAGCTGCCCGACATCAAGGCTCGGCTGAATACTCTGATGGGACAGACACAGCAGGAGCTGGCATCTTATGGCGAGCCGCAGTATAGCGGCACAGGCAACAGTGTGAGTGCTGGCTTGCCAAAGGTTGCTCTTTGAATGATTCCTCGATTTGCTGACAAACGTTTATAGGGTCTGCTCATTTTACAGCTGATGACGAAGTTTGCTACCAGTTTCATTTCGTCTATTGACGGCACCTCATCAGATATCTCGTTGAAGGAGTTATGCGGTGGTGCCCGGATCTACTACATCTACAACGACGTATTCGGCACCCAGCTAAATCTGATTGACCCGACCTCAAACCTCTCCATTCTCGATATCCGCACTGCCATTCGAAACTCCACTGGTCCCCGTCCGTCTCTATTCGTGCCGGAACTAGCGTTTGACTTGCTCGTCAAGCCGCAGATTCGACTGCTCGATCCGCCGAGTCAGCGATGCGTGGAGTTAGTGTACGAGGAGCTCATGAAGATATGCCACACCTGCGGCGGGCCAGAGCTGTCGCGCTATCCGAAGTTGCAGTCCAAGGTGATTGAGGTTGTGTCAGACTTGCTCCGGGAACGACTGGGCCCGACATCCAAATACGTCGAGAGCTTGATTGCGATCCAGCGGGCGTACATCAACACGAAGCACCCGAACTTCTTGGGTGCAGCTGCGGCGATGTCGAGCATTTTGTCGACCAGACAAGAAAAGGAGAAGAAGGCACGAGATGCGCAACGGAAACTCGAACGCCTTGAAGTCAAGAAGGCCGTGATGGGCAGTAGTACGAACGGTGTTACGGAGGGGGAGAATCCCAGGTCGGCAGAAGGTGAGTCGAGAACACAACATCATCATCACCATCATCCCCATCTCCAGCAGCAACAGCAGTCCCCGCAGCATCCTCACAGTAGTCTGCACCGGAGCAATGAACCGCAACCGGGGCGGGGCTCCACTGCATCGACCGAGGGTGCGTCCGCCCCTACTGCGTTAGCTGCTGCTGCTGCCGCCGCCGCCGCGGCCACTGCGCCAACACTGCCTGCGTCGTCTTCTGCTGCGGGTCCAAGAGACTCGTTTCTGCATCACTTCTTTTCGAAGGAGCAGCACGCGACGACGGCAGCAACGCCGCAGCAGGGTATGTCCGCGGCGGCGAGTGGCGGGGAGAAAGACAAAAATAGCTCACAGCGTTCCGATATAGGTTCCGCGGGCGCGCCGGGCACGACGACGCCAGTGCCGGATGCTGGCCGCCACCATCACCAGTCGCGACCTTCAGATGTGTCCTCTGAGGACTTGGCCAAGGAATTTGATCAGCTGAACTTTACCGTGAATGGCATGAACTCGGCCGCGTCTGCTGGACTGGCGGCGGGTCTGCAACACTCGATGGAGGAGTCGGCCCTGACGGAGCGCGAGCAACTCGAAACGGAGCTGATCCGCAAGCTGATCTCGTCGTACTTTGGGATCGTGCGGGAGACGATCCAGGACCAGGTGCCGAAAGCCGTGATGCATTTGCTCGTGAACTTTTGCAAGGAGACGATCCAGAACCGGCTTGTGTCGGAGTTGTACAAGGAAGCGCTGTTTGAAGAACTACTACAGGAGGACGCAGAGCTCGCACAGGAGCGACAGAAGTGCGAAAAGATGCTAAAGACCTATACGGAGGCTGCGCGGATCATCAATGAGGTTGTGTGATGGTTTTCATGAGATTGGTACAATATAGTGTAGTACAGTTGTACACATACATACCCCCCGATTTATTACGTATGACTTGATTATGTTTGTATGAGTTTCTAAATACGATGTACATTTTAAGCGTGCTATTTACGACTAGGAGTTGATTTATAGTAGTCGGATATCGCGCTGGCTGAGTCCGAACAGCCGCGATAAATTGTCGAACTTTGCGCTGCAAAAACCGAAGATGTCTAAACCTTACTGCGGGTGTGCGGTCTTATCTGGCGACAGCCCTAACCCGACGCCCTAACCACCTGTGGCTTGTGGCTGTGCCGCTTTGCATAAGATGGAACAGGCAGAGCACACGTGCAGCTTTGGGCGCGGGCAGGCGAGGAAGGGGCGTAATTGGACAAGTTGGAATGCCGCACTGCACACTGGCGGCGACGATCGATTCGATGCGGCCGGGCAAAGTGAGCGGTGCAGCCTTGGGGGGTGGTGACAAGCATGTTCGGCAAAACGGGGCCGGTTGCACATGATCGCGGTCGTGCTGATCACACGAAACACACACAAAACGCACACCAGACGAGAGGGGAGGGGGGAAGGCAGAGCCGGGGACCCGCCCGCGCATCCGCTGCAAAGCACATACAGGCGCTCCAAGCAAAAAGAACAATGACGACTAAAAGTAATAATGTTACGAACAAATCGATATAGATCCGTCGTCGACTCGTGGCATTGAGAAATGACCGGGCAAGGGTATCGGGCAAGGGTTGTCGTGCGGCGCCCACAGTGGCGGTGCGGCCCGGCGCTGAACCCACTGCGACTAGTCACAAAGCGCTGCCGGTGGCTAGTGGTAGACACAAAGCGCATTTCCGGGGATGGTCGCACGGAGGGGCATGTACGGCAAACACTAGACCCCTGCCCCGGACTGCACGCCCCAGGATAATTCGGGCAATGTGATCCGCTCATCTCATCGCGGCCATCGGCCGTTCATTCAGTTTGTAACTGGACTTTTCCTTTGCGTCTGTTTTGTCGCCGCCTCGTCTGGACTGCTACACCCTGTTACTGCGTTGCCCTAAGAGACCACCCTCCGACAGGCACACTCCAAGCACGACGCTCTCCCGCTGCAGGCCCCGTCTCCAGCGTCCGCCTTTGTCCTCTTTTCTGGAATTCCCGCCTGCCTCCGTCTGCATTGCGCGTGCCGTCAGAGACCGCCTGTTCTCCTGTGCGCACTTTGTATTCGTCTTTGGGTTCGTGTTCCGCCGCCGTTTGACTGGCCCTCCTCTCCCCTCCCCCCTCTCCCCCGACCTGAACGATGGCTTCCGCGCCATCATCCACATCGAATCCTGCGACTGCGGAGCAGAACTCGCTGCAGTCTCAGCAGAGCATGCCGCTGCATGCCCAGCAGCAGCCTGACATGCGCCTGCCGCTGCCGCTGCGCTTGTATCCGGAGCAGCAGTACCATCAGCAGCACCACCAGCACCAGCAGGCCCAGTTCCACATGCCCCTGCAGGCCGCTCCTATCCCGGCCCATCTCTCCCGCCAACTGCCGCCGCTGCACATGCTCTACCCCCCGGCTCCCGTCGCGGCTTCTCCCTACCACCCCGGCCCGCCGCCCCAGCAGGCCGGCCACGACCTGCTGCCTCCCGTCGCCATGATCTCGGGCCAGCACCAGCAGATGGCGCCCGCCGGCGGGCCAACGTCGTCGCCGGCTCATATTGATGGCCAGCCCATTCCGGCGCACGCGCGCTCGGCGTCCGCGGCACTCTCGGCTTCTCCGGCCTCGTCGACCGTGTCGTCGGCCGACTCGGTCGTGCCTCTCGCCGTTGTATCGTCGGCCTCGTCCACCTCTTCTATCGCATCGTCCACCTCCAAACGGCGACCTGCACGAAAGTACGTCCCCCCCTCCTTTTTTTTTATTTTTAAAACTTTTTTGCTGCTTATTGCTAACCTGACTTGCAGTCGCACCTCGTCGACAGGGTCGAATGGCTCGGTCGCGTCTAGCACGTCAATCTCCTCGTCAGCGACCGATCTTGACTCGCTCGGCCGCAAGAAGCCCAAGATCCCACGCAACCCGACGTCTTGGGACCCCCATGACGACCTTTTACTTCGCCATCTCAAAGAGCAGCAGAAACTCGGCTGGAAGGAAATCGCTAGTCATTGTAAGTATTATTTTTCCTACCTTTATCCGGCGCTCCTGGACATGCTCTCGACTATGTGGGAATGGGTTACGGTTTAACCCTAACCTGCATATTTTGTTGAGGACTGGTCGGCCGGTCCTGGTCTTGTGGAGTGCAATGCTGACGCGGGTAATCATTCAAGTTTCGGGACGCACTCCGAATGCCTGCCAGTTTCGATGGCGCCGCCTGATGTCTGGCTCGCTTCGTGGCAGTTCCCAGCCTAGCGAGAGCCCGCAGCCGAGTGGCTGGCCCGAGGATCCTAATACTCACCATGTGGTCGGTATTCCTGTCGCCCACCCCGCCAGCCGTGCTCCTAATGGCGTGACTGGCCATCTTGGACAATGGGGGGAGCCTCACAGACCCATAATGGCTGCGCCGCGGTCTCCGCCGATGATCCCTGCGACGACCACTCGTCCTCTTGTTTCGCCGTCAGAATACATGATGGAGCAAGAGCGCCTTGCGCACGAGGCTGTGCATCGTCAACACTCTGCCAGGATGCCGATCTATGACTCTCTACATCCGCCACATGCACAGCCTAGCGTGCAACAGAATCACATTTCGTCGCAACAACAACAAGCGCCTTCGCCTCCCGCTCCGGGTGTCGCTGCTTTGGGACTTGAAAGCAGACAATCCCCTACAGCCACCCCCAGCAATTCTTTGACAAAGTCGCCGCAGATGTCGGCGACATCATCTACTGCTGCGTCTTCCCCGAAGAGCAGTGCGCCGCAGTCTCTGGCTTCTTCTGCGTCGTCGTCGTCGACCGGCGAGAAGCCGGCATCCAAGCCGTGGACACAGGAAGAGGACGACCTCGTGACGAGGAAGGACCTGAGGTTTGAGGAGCTTTCCGTCCTTCTTCCGTCCCGAACCGAGACAGACATCTGGAGCCGCATTTCGTGGCTGCAAGAGCAAGGCAGAGTGCCTCGTTCGTGACCTTGACCACCGATATGTCCAAAAACATAGGACTTGTTTTTCCTTGTGTATATGTCCAATTTTTCTTTTTACCCCTTTTAGCAACCTAGTGGCAAATTTCAATGAGGCGAACCGAGCAATTATGAAACCTGACGAAATCGACGTGCGCCTTGGTTTTTCCTCTTTCTTGATTGTTTGTATCTCTTGTGGTCGACCAAACCTTTCCATTTCAGCTTTCAAATTATTATCGTGCGACAGTGGCTTTAGATGGACGGAATTTAGATCATCTTTTTATTTTATTTAAACATTATGTTGATGCAACGGAAAGCATCTTGCAGAAGAAAAGAATGAAACAAGATATATATGATACAAAGAACAAAGCAGTGACGTTTGTTCTGTTATAGCGCTAACTCGAGGAAAGGTCAACGGTTGAGATTTTTTGGTGCGTGTTCTTGATATAAAAAAGCAAATTTTATAAAGTCTTCTGTTGTTGTTTTGTTTTGTTTTATGTAGCAGCTAAAATCTTTCTCGATAGCTTTGTTCGTGATTTTTTTTTTGTTCTGTTGAGCTGATTTCTATAGTTTGTCCCCCCGACTGTATTTTTACGTCATTTGCCAGGCTGTGTTTTGCTAGTTAATATATAACTTGCGTGAGCCAATTTTTAGTTTGTCTTTGCATGAAGAATGCCAAAGAACCTCATGATTGGTGACGAGAACACCGCTTTGCCCAAAAAAGTTGTTTATGACCTCCTGAATGCGGCTGACAGGTTTCGGGTTAGGGCTACGCGATGAGTTTGGTGACGTCACTCAACTTTTCAGCGGCATGAACAACCACAAAACGTCTGGCAAGGCGCTAAGGCAAATCGAATTGTGATACCTACGAGAGGCCTTTTTTAATGAGGTTTGATGACTTAGAGCGTTTCTGGTGTGTATTCGGAATGCCAATGGGCCGGGTTTGGAGTGGTGACTAAAGCCGATGCGTGCGATTGGAGGAACGCATCTTTCTTCAGTCTTCCCGCTGCGGATTAGGGCGCAATAGAGTTTTCGGTGTTCGGACATTTTACTGCTTCGCATCGCGCATGTCTGCGCCCTCACTGCCTTTAAATGCGAACCGTAATAAAAAAAATGCAAAGATGTTCTGGTTAGTTCGCATGCAAAAAAAGATGCTGGCTGCAGTTGGATGAGCCTGCCCGCATATTAGGCTGCAAGACTCGTGTGGCTGGTGCAAAGCCTCTTCGGCGCGATTCGCCTTCACCAAAACAAGATTTGATGACAAAAGCTAAAATTCGTGTACCGACAGCGCCCCGAGCCGCGCTGATGAGATGAGTCCGCCCCCGATGTCTCGCACACTTTACTTCATCCATCGCTTTACGATACCTTACTGCTCAGGAACACACACTTTATACTGCAAGAATAGAGGGATAGACTAAGCACGATGGCTTCTTCGTCGCATACTACGTCCGGCTCGTCTTCGAGAGGGAAGAAACATCACCACGATCATGGCCCCCGAAATCTAGAGTCCCTGCACCTTCCGCCAGTATCTGAACTGGAAGCAGTCGCGCCGTCCCCGATTAATTCTGATTACGGCTACTCGTCGCCGTTCTATGACGATGCGTCCTCTGCAGGCAGCGACAAGCCTCTGCTACCTCAGCCTGTGACTACCCGCCGGAGTTCGTTCACGGAGAAGGTTCTAGCCGATGCGGACGACAAACAAGAGGCGGAAGAATACGACCCGCCGTCGCTGCCTCGCGGGAACACGATCGAAGTCTGGCGGCATTATCTTTTCAAGATCCACAAGTATTCGTCGTACTCGTTCACGACCTTCTTGTCGCTGCATCTCGCGACGGTGTCCGGCGTGCCCGCTGTGCTTGGCGTCGACGCCGGAGACAACGCCTTGCTGCTCGCGCGGGTGGCGTATCAGACGCCCGGGCTGGAAGAAGTGCTTGTCTTCGGGTCGCTCGCTGCCCATCTTGTCTCGGGCACCATCCTCAGGATCCACAAGATCAAGCGCGACCGGGCGTGGTACTCGCGGCGCATGAAAATGTCGCGGGTGTCGTTCACAGGCTACCTTCTGGCCCCGCTTGTCTTGGGCCATGCCTTTTTTGCACGCATGGCTCCGCTCAAGGTCGAGGGCGACAGCTCGCTCGTGTCGCTGCGGTTCATCGCCCGGGGCTTTGACAGACACAGGCTGCTCTCCTGGACCGCGTACTCGGCCCTGCTAGGCCTGACCGTCTACCATGTCGGATACGGGTGGGCGCGGTGGCTCCGCGTCCGCCAGAGCAGGATGCCTCTCGTCAGAGTGCTCGGGGTCACCGCGCTCGCGGCCGGCGTCATCAGCTTACGACGGATCGTGCGAGAAGGCGGAGTTGGTGTGGCAGCCTGGCTGATAAAGAGATATGATGCCATCTACGATGTTGCCGAGTCTTCAGTTTACCTGCGGAAATAGTAGACAGTTGCCGTTCGAATATGGCGCCTCTGTTCTGTGGTGTACGTTTGTTTATAAAAGCAAGGTTGGCCAAGTCGTATCTCACTCACTCTCTTGCAATTGGTTCGATCAATCTAACGGTGCTTTGCGTGGGGTAGTGCGTAACTGGGAGTCCACACGAAGAATGAAATGCGGACAACATATAGCACACTCTGGCACCATAGATATGTAATGCTTTTTTTTGTAAATTTATTCATTGTACATATTTGACACCAACAAATACAAGTTGTCTATTCATTTGGAAAACAAGCGGATCTAAAAATGACACAATTTTTTACTCCTTCAGGGCGGACTCCAGGTATTTGCTGGACGACAAGGTGATTAGTCCGATTGCCACTTCATAAGCACCACAACAGTGTGAACTTACGCATAGTCAAAGTTGGGATCCGACAAGTCCAGGGTAGCTATTGTTCAAGCCAAGCGTGTTAGCATTGCCTCTGCGATTATGGCACTCTCGTCTCATCTCAGCAAAGTCGCAGTGTCAAAACGTACCGGCAGTCGAGACGGGCTTTGGGTGCAACTTTGCGTATTCCTCCTTCGCCTTGACGATCAGCGCAGCCTTGTGTGCGAATTCGTCGTCGGCGTGCTTCTTGGCCTTCGCGGACGTGAGTGTGTAGCTGTGGAATGCGCCGTAGACGACACCGGCACCGAGTGCTGTCCAGCGGAAAACCTGCGCAAAGCAACCGGTTAAATTTCCTGGACGAACCGCAAATGCGGGGAAATAAAAAAAAAACTGGCTGGGCGTGACAGCATAGCTGAGAACTGGCGCGTACTACGGAGAGAACGCGAGTAAGAGAACTTCAATCGGCCCTTGGTCGCTTTTGTCGCCCATCACGCCGGTCGATTCAACTGGCTCACCACGCACACGGGATTCTGTCAATTGCGCTGGCCACCCAAACTGTCGAGTCGACCGTCCGCCGTGTCGCGAGACCCGCTCTCGCAAAAATTGACCGCATCGACGAGAGCCGGACGACCGCGATTGACAAGCACGCGATTCGAAGTTCCCTGTTCGCGCCCCACGCTCTCTCCCCGGACGACGCCGGCGCTAAGCCTCCTGTTGTCCCGCTCTCCACCCTTCACTCTTCGCGCGAATTAAAAAAAATGATGTACGTACGTTAAGAGTCGACATTGTGTATGGAGTCGGAGGGATGCAAATGCAAGACTGCGGGAAGGACAATGCAAAACTAAGAAAAGCACAGAGTAAACTTCGAGGGAGACCCGGAACTCTGATTTTTCAGCTGTCGAACGGACATCGGGAAGACGACTTTCGGGCACGAGCGAATGAGAAGCGCGCATCAAGTTTTGCCGTTTATGCTCAACAACAGCAAACACGCGTCCCAGGTGACGACAACAGCGTCTTATCAGACAATTAGAAACCTCCAACTTTTCTCAATATGGTACAACAGAATATGCGCTAATAACGAAAAATATTTTACAGTTCCATGAGCTCGTTGGCCCATAGTTTAACAGACCTGTCCCAGCCAGCGCTCACTATAAGCCGATTGTTTGGTGCTATATCCGTGCTCATCGCTTTTTCGGTGTGGCCCTTCAGCGACTTAATCAGCGACCACGAGTCTGATTTCCAAATATTAATGCAACCGTCGTACCCGCTGGACACAAGATATGATCCCGTTAGTGCGGGAGCGCCGGCCTCCTGTCCAGTGCTATACACGTCGCCGCCATAGCCGGAAAAGAACCGAACATCAGAAACAAGACTCTTGTGCGCAGGAATAGTAGCTGCAGCACGAACCTTCCGGATGTCCCAGATCTTTATTGTCGCATCCCCCGACCCGGTTGCAACGTGGTAGCCATTGCTTGAAAAATCCACGCCGTAGATTTCACGAGAGTGTCCGTCAAGAACCATTATCGCCCTTCCAGTTCGTAGATCCCATAACCGCCCAATACCGTCTAAGCCGGCAGACGCAACAAGAGCGCCGTCTTCTTGTGTCGCGACGCAGTAGACTTCCTTCGAATGGCCCTCCTGCGCAAGCAAACAGGTCTCCGTCTCAATGTCCCATAGGCGCCAAGTGTAGTCGAAAGATGCGGAGACCACATATCTGCCTGACGAATGAAACGCAACGCGGCACACTCGGCCCTCGTGTCCAGAAAGTGTCGCGAGCGGAGCTTCGGAATTGAGTGACCAAAGCTTGACTGTGTGGTCGCCGCCTCCGGACGCAAGATTGACTGCTTCTGGGGACTGCGTAAGCGTCGCTGCAGGATGCCATGCCACACCGCCAATCTTGTCTGTATGTCCAGAAAGACTGTTCACGCCGGCACGATAGTCCAGTGTCGGCACATCAACCAGACGGATGGCTCCTGTCCACGACCCAGCCGCAATGATGCTCGAATCTGGGGAAAACCGAACAACCGAGACTGCACGGTCCGACACAAACTGCGAGCCCACTAACGCATAGCCTTTTAAATGGTCCGACAATATTCGAGACTGCTTTACCAATTTTGCTAGTGGATATTTCGCATTGTGAACTTGCTGCGCTCGCCGTAGCCTTGCCCGTTTGAGTGAGTATAGTGCAATATTTTTCCGCGCCTCGTAGAGCTCTTGATCTCCGGGCGTGTAAAACTCTTCTTCTTCTTCTGCTACCCCAATAGCCTCGCCTGCTTCGCTCCGGGGACTCCCGCCCGTCACACTGCGCATCTCGATATCTTCCTCCATTACCAGCAGGACCTGCCGCAGCCGCGCTCGCCGATCCGCCTTGTCTTCGCCGAAAAGGGTGATCGGCTCTCCAATCTCCCGCAACCGGATTCGGACCTTTGCATCGTCCGTCGGAACCGCAATCTGCTTCGCGCGCTGCCGCCGCGAGAGCTCCTCGAGGTAGGTCTGCGCTCGCATGTCGGTGCCATGCAGGGCATAGTCCGTGTTGATCGCGAGGTCTTCCAGCAACACGCCGCCGCCCGCATCCTGCTGCGGGGAGTCGACGTCCATCTCGTCTTCGAGACGGGCGAGTCGGGATGGGTGTGTTGACATCCTCTGTCGTGTCTGGTGGGCTCGGTTTTGGACCTGCACGTGAAAACAATTACGGTCCTCGAGAAGCGCGTGGGAGAAATACTCCACACTTCTGGGGTCGGTAACGCTTGGCTCGCTTCTTTGTTTTGCAACATTAAATTTAGGTGCTTCTGTCCCCATGTCAGTGGTGCATTGCAAAAAAGTATCGCGAAACACGCGTTCTGATGCTATATTCGGACACGTCTCTTTCTGGCCGCCATCGCAGATCAACCACACGCAATGCCGCCAAAGGCCACGTCAATACCACCAAAGCCTGCCTCGAAGCAGGCTTCAGTCAATGCTGAACAAAAAGAGCTTCTTGATATGCCGACAGGCATCCACGATGCAAGTGTTCCCGTTCGAGTCGTCATAGATCCTCCGACTGCCGCGCAGGCGCAAAGCGAGAAGCTGAAGTACAATTTCTCACTTGCCGCCGTCACGGTTCTCTCGTTCTACACGCGGTTCTATCTGCTCAATCATCCAGATCAGGTTGTTTTTGACGAGGTCCATTTCGGAAAGTTTGCGAGTTACTATTTGCAGCGCACGTATTTCTTCGATGTGCACCCTCCATTCGCAAAGCTGCTCTTTGCGCTGGTGGGATATCTTGTTGGTTATGACGGCGCGTTTTTGTTCGAGAGCATTGGGGACGGGTATACACAGAACAGGGTTCCGTATCTGGCATACCGCGCCCTTCCAGCCCTCCTTGGCTCGCTCACGGTCCCTGTCGTGTTCCTCACCATGATGCACTCTGGCTACAGCCTCCCCGCTTGCCTTGTCTCGACTGCACTCGTGCTATTTGACAATGGTCACATTACGCAGACCCGCCTCATATTACTTGACGCGATGTTGATCTTTTCCATGAGCTGCGCGCTATATTCATACGTCAAGTTCATGCGATTCCGGAATGCTCCATTCTCTGTCAAGTGGTGGAAGTGGCTTATCCTGACCGGCCTTTCGCTTTCCTGTACAATCAGCACGAAATACGTTGGAGTGTTTACCTTTGTCACGATTGGTCTGGCAGTCATAATTGATCTGTGGAACCTTCTTGATTTTTCTCGCGGACTGTCGCTGGTAAGTTGTGATTTGATTCTTCTATTCGGTTGAGAGACCAACTAATTTCTCACCTTGGTCATAGAAACAATTTGCGACACATTTCTTTGCTCGCGCCTTTGGACTGATTGTCTTTCCCTTTATGCTATACCTCTTTTTCTTTCAGATTCATTTCTGGGTGCTCAATAAGTCCGGGCCCGGCGATGAGTTTATGACACCCGAGTTCCAGGAAACTCTTGGTGACAACGAGATGGCTCTTCTTTCCAAGCCTATCAATTACTACGACACAATCACTTTGCAGCACAAGGAAACAAAGGCATATTTGCATTCTCATCTCGATAAGTACCCGCTTCGCTATGACGATGGCCGCATTTCGTCCCAGGGCCAGCAAGTCACTGGGTATCCATATGTGGACACGAATAATGACTGGATTATCGTTCCCGCTGTTCGATTTCCGGAGGAGGACCGACTGGGTCATGAGGTTAAAGGAGGCGATGTCGTCCAGCTATTCCACGTAGTTACGCAGACATTCTTGCTTTCTCATGATGTCGCGTCACCGTACTACCCTACGAACCAGGAATTCACAACTGTTGGTCCCGATGAGGCTAATGGAGGACGGCACAACGACACCTTGTTTGAGGTCAGATTGAATAACGGACGTAAGGATGCGTTCCGTACAAAGTCTGGCTTTTTCAAGCTGATTCATGTCCCGACCAAAGTAGCTATGTGGACGCACACGAAGGCACTGCCTGATTGGGCCTATCAACAACAAGAGATTAATGGTAACAAAAATTCTGCGGAGGCATCAAACACGTGGTTCGTTGATGACATTGTCGGTCTTAATGATGATCGTCTTAACGTGGAACACAAATCACCGAAGCAGATGCCGTTCCTCAAGAAGTGGCTCGAGCTCCAGATCGCCATGTTCAGGCATAACAATGCTCTCACCGCGTCGCACCCGTACGCGTCTCACCCTCCCGAGTGGCCATTTTTGCTCCGCGGAGTCTCGTTCTGGACGGAGAACGACTCTCGCTCCCAGATTTACCTGATCGGCAACCCGATCGGCTGGTGGTTTGCGACGTGCTGTCTCGCCGTTCTCTCTGGTGTTCTTGTTGCGGACCAACTCACGAGACGACGAAGGTACTACGTGCTAGCCGAGAACGTGCGGAATAGACTGTACAATTCCGCCGGGTTTTTCTTGCTTGCTTGGGCGGCGCATTATATCCCCTTTTTCATTATGGGAAGACAGCTGTTTTTGCACCATTATCTGCCGGCGCATTTGGCGTCTGCATTGGCGGCCGGTGCGTTGCTCGACTTTTTCTACGGAAACCCCGGCGCGTTCCCCGTTACCTATCCAACAATTGCTGCGGCGACAGCCTCTGCCAGCGCCGCGAGTTCGTCAACGGCCAAGACGGCGTCAGGCAAAAAGACAGAGACCGTTGTTAGACGGGCAAGTCGCCCGCCGACGGTTTATCCGACCAGCACCTGGGTTTCCTGGCTTATATCAGGTGTCATTATTGGATTTGTTTACGGCGTATACCTGTTTTTCAGCCCCCTCACATATGGGTCACCAGGACTTACAGCAAGTGAGGTTGTTCACCGTAAATGGATGAATTTTGATCTTCATTTTGCAAAGTAACGCTAGTTTTGTGCTTGAACTACCGGGTGGATATGCATTCTCGAAAAGGTCGAGCTCGTGTTTTGTGCCAAAAGCATCGGCATTTCCCTAAAGCATATTGTGTACAGTTATATATAAGATATATGAGAATAAGATAATTGCCAACTGCAAAATTAATTGTATTTATGTCTCTCAAGCAATATATTTTGCACCTTGTAAATTACATTGTGGTCAGGTGACGACGCGTTCGTTTAGTTTAATAAGGTTTAGATGTAACCAAAACGATCCAAGGGACCGACCGCACCGGATAGAGATCTTCGGCTTTGTTCTATGCTTTGGTGCCACCATGGTCGATAGGATACCGAAGACTGCTCGGAAGTCATCCAGGCCAACCGGAGTACGGACGCCTATGGCAGGTAATAAGAGTGAAAGCAACGATGTGGCAACGCAAGCGAGCCGGAGACCGGCTGCAGTGCCAGATTCACTGATGTCTCCTGCAGAGTAAGTTGGGACTCCTTTCCAGTCTATGCTACTGCGTGACTTCTCTTGCTCATTGGTCTACGTACTTTTGTGATGTTATTCAAGATGTTGACCTTAGCTTGAGTGTCAGCTCTGCGGAAGGTACTCCGCCTGCAAAGAGGTCTCGCCGAGTTCGTACTATGCGCCCAGTTCCGAAACGGCCGGATGTCAAGGAGGAACCTGTATCGCCTCCTTTTGTGGCACCAGATCCCGCTCCGATCCGAGCAGCTACAGAGGACTCAAGTTCATCATCGCGATCTATGTCCACTAAGCCCTCTACCACTAAGTCCCCTACGAATAGGCGCACATCGGCCACAAAAATGGGACGCAAGCCTCGCTCGTCACCGAAGGAATACAAGCTATTAGACGACGGCCGCTCGTATCCTAAACGCGACGCATTTCTGAAAGCGATAAATAGCCTTCGCGGCCCACAAATCACGATTTACAATGACATTGACGACGAGCCATGCCCGAAGGTGCCAACGACGTTCAAATACACAGACGAACATTCCTATGGCAAGAACGTAAAGCTACCCGATCCTTTTTGCATGGGCGGATGTGAATGCGAAGGAGAAGAAGCATGTTCGGTCGCGTCTGCGTGCACTTGCGTTCTGGGGGCCTTGGACGTTTCGGAAGAAAAGGAATTTCCATACGACGACGACGGCCGGCTAAGACATTCTGGCCGCCCGGTGTTTGAATGCGGTTCTCTATGTTACTGCGGAAGTGATTGCCCCAATAGAGTCGTGCAACACGGACGGAAAATTGAACTTCAGATATTTAAGACGGCGAAGACGGGATGGGGGGTGCGGTCTCCTCAGAAACTACTGGCCGGAACTTTTGTAAGCTGCTATGTCGGCGAAATAGTGACCCATTCGGAAGCCAATATTCGAGCACACGTATACGAAAACTTGGTTCAGGTGTCGGAAAGTTATTTGTTCGACCTCGACATGTTTGATGCGGAGAACGACGACGGCCAAGCAGATGGTAGTGACGACAACAACGGATACACGATCGATTCCAGAGCTACCGGCAACGTGTCTCGATTCTTCAACCATTCGTGTGACTCAAACATGGTTGTCGTATGCGTCGTCCAAGGCCAAGGACAGCCACGAATATATGACGTAGCACTGTTTGTCATGAAGGACGTTGCCCCCAATACAGAGTTAACGTTTGACTATCAAAATAGTCGCGGCACTGCAGATGATGAGGATTCGAAGAAGAAGATGTCAGAATTGTCCGATACAATGCTGCAGGAGTGTCATTGCGGAGCCGCCAATTGTCGGCGTCGTTTGTGGTTTAGATAGTCGTTACATATTTTCGTTTCCCTGTATTCTAGCTTAATTCCCGTGTTGTTGTGTTCGTGGCTGTATTGATTTCGAAATTAGCAATGTATCATTCCGTTGGCGTTCGCCTGTTGTTGTATCGAAAATGTGTCACCGTCAGTAATTACTTCTCGTAAATGGATATCAAGACAATCTCAGCAGAGTATGCTTGTGATTTTTCTATCCTGCACGGAGCAGGCATTTTTGGGCGCTAGTGAGAGGCTTAACAAGGCGATCTTCATAACATGATACCAACAGTTAGTTTTCATTTTAGTTGCAAAAATCGGCCGCTTCATAGCCATATATAAATGAACAACAAAGTTTTACAGGCTAACAGCTGCCCTGATGGCTACAAATGCTTATACCTCCTCCCTTCTTAGATATAGTCAATAATAGTAGCAAATGCCATATGTGATGATATTTTCTGTGAATCCGACTCGAAAGACATAATGGAACATGTACTTCGTAGATTTCTTCCGTTATCCATGACTATTCGTCGACGTTGTCATACACATGAGTTGAAGGTCGTCATCCGTAGTAAGCATCCTTCACTAATGACTTTGAGATAAGAGCCAAGACGACGGACGAAAGATACAGTGAAAGTACAACCGTGTGTCACCACAGTAGACCAATTGAAGCAGAAAGGGAAAGATATTCGATGCTTCGACTTTCCTAAGCATGATATTACACGCCGTACGCCGCATGTGTACGCGGAACATCAGGGTCATCTAGTCTCCTGCGACGGCCGAGGAAAATTTCCATAGTTGGCCCTGCTTGCCTTGTCTCGCAATATGACAGTCTGTCCAGCGTAGTGGATGACCTCAAAATACTCTTCTTCTTCATCCATCTTGCCTGCCGGTCCGACAGAATTACTTGAAACTGTCGAGCCCGCTGTGCTAGAAGTCGCGGTCTGTGTGTTGGATCTTTTGAATAGCCTCTGAATGATATTCGGCATAATTCGAAACTGTGGAAATTTGGCAAGGCAAACCGAGAATCTCGAGCGGTCGCTGGACAAAACGTACGCAGTAGCCTACAGTAGGTCAGACGGCAGTCTTTATATCAGAGCGACCGTTGGACAGTGTCAAGGCAAATTCGAGTTGTTGAAGTCACGGGCACTTGCCGCCTCGTCTCAATGTAGGCCAATTCTCGGACAAGAGATTTCAGAAACAGCATTGAAGTATCTTCTCTGGTATGACAATAACTCGGGCGGCTAAGGCCTTCTAACAGAGATATTGCAGCTCGTGGGCCCTTCGACCGAGTTCCGCGTCTTCCAGCCGAAAAGAGCAAGACATTTTATTTAAGCGAGTCAGAAGACCAATAAACAGACTTTGACTTCCACCACTAAGCAGTGATTTGTGTTAGATAACAGAGATAACACCTTTGAGAGTCCGTCCTGATGAAGATTTGCCAGCTGAAAATTCCCATGACCTTCAAGCCGCCGGCGGTTAATTTAGAGTTTAGACTTTGTGCGGCGTCATCTGCCATCTGATCGTCAGCTCAGGCCGAACTTGTTCACCTCCATGCAAAAATGATCTTTCTTGTAGCTGGGCTGTTCGCATTTTGAGTTTTCCCCGAAGAGCACATTCCCTCGGCCCTGACCGTCTCTTGACGACTTAGATCTGATACTCTGCCATCTAGCTGCTACGATACTTTTGAAATGAGTGGAATGTTGGGCATAGTTGACATAGGATCGAACGCGGTTAGGTTTGCGGTCTATGATCTCTCTGGAGAGTCCACTGCACGCAACCTACCACTAGTATTCCAAGATAGAGCTAAGATTTCATTGTATGATGCGCTGGTTGGCTCCTCGGAACGGCGTATTCCCGATGATATCCTTATACGTCTCCGATTTGCCATATCTCGCTTCAACGCAATATGCAAGGCGTTCAATGTTCCTGATGAGAAGGTAATCGTATTTGGTACAGAGGCTTCGCGCACAGCTGTCAACTCGGCGGATATGCTGGCCATGATAAAAGAGATCAACGGTTCCTGGAACGTCAGTATACTTAATCCTGAAATGGAATCCCGATACGGTGCCATGGGAATGGCGTCATCATACCATGAGGTCAATGGAATTGTCATGGATCTCGGCGGCGGAAGCATTCAAATTTCTTGGGCGTCAACTTTGGGGGGAAAGTTTACGATGTCCGACTGTGCCGTGTCGTTGCCATATGGTGCAGCAGCCCTATTTCAAAAGATGAAGGCCTCAAGCAATCCGGGATCTTTGAAAGCTGAATTGACGAATGGGTTTATCACTGCCTTTCGAAAGATCAAATTGCCATTCAGTCTGAAAGGCGCTGACTTGTATCTTTCCGGTGGAGGTTTTCGTGGACTCGGATGTGTCGCAATGGCTACTTTATCTGATGACGACTACTACCCTGTACCCATCATAAACGGTTACCGATGCTCGCTAAAGGACTTGGAAAAGACAACACAGAGGCACTTGAACGAGAAATTGGTTGTCAAGCTAGATGACTTGTTCAGAATTTCAAAGAGACGTTCTGCCCAACTGCCGGGTATTTTTATTCTAGTGCAAGCGCTAATAGCGGCAGCCCCTCAAATCGGCTCGGTCTACTTTTGTCAAGGTATATGATAAACTGTCGAGCTTCCGTAGGTAGGTAGCCATACTAACGTGTTCTTATAGGGGGTGCCAAAGAGGGATATGTCTACTCAATCCTAGAGGATGCAGTCAAGTTCAAAGATCCCTTGATCACATGCACTTCAGTATATGCCCGCCCAGCAGCCGACAGAATTCAGACACTTTTAAGCTTTGCAATGTCATCATTTACGCCAGCCTACATTTCGAAGCGCGTTCTTCCTGCGGTCGTCAATTGTCTCTATGAGCAGAGTTCTTTTACAAAGGATACTCAGGCGACCGCTGCTTTAAACATCGCGACCACTGGCAGTCTCGCTGGAGCCTACGGGCTGACTCATGTGGACAGAGCTATGCTAGGAATCGTTCTATGTGAGAGATGGGGCGGAGAGATATTTGATGAGCGCGTACTTGGAAAATTATGTGATTTGGTTGTCTCGGAAAGCAGAGGGGGGTTCGGACTCTCTTATATTTTTTGGGGGTATTACATTGCCAAGCTGGGAACAGTGTTGGCGGGACTTTTCCCTGCCGGAATTATCGACGACGAGGGTCGAATTAACGTCAAGCTTTTGCGAGATGACGTGGACAGCCTTATTGTCGAGCTCGTGTTTCGAAAGGATGATCCATCCAGGCTGGCAATGTGGGACATGATTGAGTCATTGGAGAAACGGGTGAAGAAATTCAGAAAGAAATACGACATTACAGGAGTGCCGACGGTTCAGTTTAAACTTGTTGTACACTAATATTTTGGAACTGGTAATATACAGGACTATGATACACGTTTTCTCTTCTTATCTAATCTTGCAATGAGAAGTCGTATGATTTGAACAGGCTCTTAAATTGTTCCGCATCATCAATCTCTTCCTTCTCCGTTTGCATGCAGCTTTTCCAGTCATATCTATCTGGTAGTCCCAAGATTGTTGCTAAAACTTTGCGGCCAAATTGCAAATCGAACCGAATATCCTGAGAAAGAGGAATGTAGAGTCTGGATCCGTCATCGATATAAACCTTGAAATAATCATTTTCCTCTAGGCTTTTGTCGTCAGCTGCTCTTTCCGACAGCTTGTAGGCATTCGCTTGGGAAGCAATCTCAAACTCCGATTTTACTTTGTCATACTTCGATTTTGGAACTGGGATCACTTGCACATGAAAATGAATGCCGTTAGCTCTGCTGATCTCGAACGCTACCGGGACGTATCCGTGCTCTGAGTACATCTTTGATAGACTATTTCTGTACCTCAGCAGTTCTGCTTTTGTATTCTCCCGGCTATCATCTTCGATCGACGCTATTGTTGGACTGTGGGAAAATGGTATTATAAGAACGTGTGCTGGACACTGCAACCCATCAGAATCCGGGAGTGGCAGAGGACCTTTCGCCGTTGTAACGTAGCTTTCCGTTCCAATAGAAACAATAAAATGTTGCGCGAGATGAGGGTTCGAAAGACAAAAAAAACATGATGACGGATCAACTGGCCGTCTTTCAGGCCTTGTTCGCTCTAGTCTTCGTGATGTCCCTCTCTCGTTTCTTGCATATTTGTCTCGTCTGTGGGGTTGATCCTCCCCGGCTTCATGCCTTCTCTTTGAGTCTGCCATCTTATTTCTAGCGCCTGAGCCACCTCCGTAAATCAAATTTTCGTCAGAGGATGTTTTTCTCATGGCGGCCAATCTGGCTCCTTCGACGAAGGGATTAGCAGAAGTGTTCGGAGGAAGAGCTGCTGGAGTAAATGGCACAACAATATTAAAGGCGTAAAACCACTTCTGTTTGCTCGCATTGCCAAAGTCCGCGAGGGCAATAAACCTGGTTGATCGTTCACCTCCCGAGCTGTCACTAGAGAGAAAGCCTTCATTTTTGTACGGCTCTCGCTCCCAGAATATATTATTCTGTGACGGAGAAAAATGATAGCGGGGCTGGAAAACTGCGGCTAGTTCCGATATTGCAGCATTCTCCTTTGTGGGGTCCGTTGTGATTTTGCTTGCACTCGCTGTAGCAGACAAGAGCATTATGTGTTCCGGCCAATTGTCGGTAACGAGCACATCGACATCCTTCTGGACTTTCAATTTCTCAATATCAAACACACTACATTCTGGACCAACGATTGCAATCTTGACGCCGCTATCTGTCGTAAGAGCTCCGGAAGTGCTCACACATTGCAGGTTTGTCGCAATCTGTACATCTTTACTTGCCGCTTTCTTGATCTGGCTCGAAGTGTTGGCAGTGAGGTAAAAGTACGTCGGCAGCGCAGGAGTGAGCGATCCTGACAAGACGCTTTCAATAATCTCGGCGGATGTCTCGCTCGGGAACGAGTCGCCCAGAAGTACCAGCCCGTCGAAAGGGCCGGCCGCGGACTTGTTGATCTGAGCAGCTTTGGCAAGCGCGACATCGATTTTGGGTCCTGGGGAACCGAACACTAACCTGAAATTATCCATTAGCACATGATCATCTCCATGATATAAATGGGCCCCACAGGAAGCACGATCATACAATTTTGAAGCCATTATATGTGTTGATCGTAGCTTCTTTGAAAGGCGCAAATGCGAAAATCATCTTGCAATGTTGAAACCTTAAATGAGTTGACATGGGACGAAAGGCATACTATCGTTTTATGTCCTCCGCGTCAAACATTATATCATCAACGAAATGAGATCATTAATAATAAGAGCATAAACTGCCGTAAGGAATTTTGTTTCTGCCTTCTACTCGGCCATTAACTTGTTTAGTTAGAGATGCCAGTTGTCGAAAATGACATTGAATTGTAAAGTTTGTATGTCCTCAGGGGTTACACATTTGCTGTGCATGATGATGGCGAAGATCGTAAACCTCCCATTTTCGCTTCTAGAACAATGAAAATATACTAGAGAAGACCTAGGACAGGCAGACCAAATTGGGTAAATATGCATTTAAAGTACTCAGGTGTAAGAAGGGAGCTCTGGGATTCCAACCCGCAATCTGAACATCAAAGTATATTTCACGTGACTTTGGGGTGCCGTTTAAAATGAACACGTACTTGAACAAGGAGGGATGAACAAGTAGGGTTGCTTAAAACTGCAATTGCAACAGAATTGACTCGACGAATATGCCTCCCCGCCGGCGCTTGACCACATTTGACGCGTTTTCCAAAACAGTGGAAGACGCGCGCGTGCGGACCACGTCAGGCGGTGTCGTCACAATCGTGGCGGCGGTCGTGATCTTCCTCCTTGTGGTGTCGGAATGGTCTGATTACCGCACAATTGTGACCAGGCCGGAACTAATTGTCGACAAGACTCGGGGAGAACGGATGAAGATTAATCTGGACATTACATTCCCCAGGTTACCGTGCGAAATATTGACGCTGGACGTTATGGACGTGTCCGGCGATCAGCAGACTGAGGTGTCGCACGGAATAGTGAAGACTAGAATCTCTCCATCTGGCGAAATAATTTCCGCAGAGAGTCTTGAACTGAATGTCGTTGGGAAGCCTAAGATTGTCGTTGACAAGGACTACTGCGGGCCTTGCTATGGTGCCGTTCCAAAAGAGGAAGAAGGAAAAAGATGCTGCAACACATGCGACGACGTCCGAAAGGCCTATCAAGACATTGGCTGGGCATTTGGCGACGGTAAGGGCGTCGAACAATGCGAACGCGAGAACTACCCCGAAAAAATCGAAGCTGTGAAGCACGAAGGATGTAATGTTGCCGGATCTTTGATGGTAAATAAAGTCATCGGAAATTTTCACTTCGCTCCAGGCAAATCATTCACCTCTCCTTCTATGCATGTTCATGATCTTGATATTTATACAACGTCCGATGTCGTCCATACCTTTGACCACGAAATAAATCACCTATCATTTGGCCCGTTACATCCTTCAATTCACAATCCTCTTGATGATACCTCCAAGCACACGGACGAGCGCAATTTCAACTTTATGTATTTTATTAAGGTGGTCTCTACGCGATTTGAACGCTTAGGTGAGGACCCTCTCGACACGAACCAGTACTCTGTCACTTCTCACGAGCGACCTATTCGTGGTGGCAGAGATGAAGATCATAAGCACTCGATGCATGCAAGAGGGGGTATCCCGGGCGTCTTCTTTTCTTACGATATTTCTCCAATGAAAGTTATCAACAGAGAAGAGCGTCCTAAATCATTTGGATCTTTTTTGATTGGTGTGTGTGCTGTCGTTGGAGGTGTACTCGCTGTTGCAGCGGTCATTGACAAGGGTGTGTGGGAAGCCGATAAAGCGCTTAGCAGGAAGAAGGCGGTATAGACTTTTATATCTGTATTTGTACATTTTTGCCTCTGTTCTTTGATTCATTCACTTTCTCTATTTCTTGTGATGCCGTGTATAATTCGAATACAAAAGTACTGCTCAGAAAAAAAGAATATAGAAGCCCTTAGAGACTATCATGGAAACTGTTGTTGAGCGACGTGTATCTTGGAAATGACATGGTCGATATCCGGTCGCTCTTTAGGCTCTACAGTAAGACACTCTCGAATAATCTCTTTGGTTGCGTTAGAATAAGGAGGCAGGTCTGGAAACCTGTACTGTCCGTTTATGATCGCGAGACTGAGACTAGCTCCGGACTCCGCGGTCTGCATTTCAAACGGGGATGTGTTATACAGTAACGCAAAGAAAGTGCAGCCAAGACTCCAGATATCAACTTTCTCGTCGAGAACTGTATTGGTCTTGACGTCAAACAACTCCGGTGCCCTGTATGGCATTGTGCAGTGTTCGGCTGCCTGGTCTTGCATTTCTAGAGCTTGTCCGCGGGAAGTGATCACCGTTCGAGCTCTCGCACAGCTGCCAAGATCCATGAGCACCGGTATGCCGGATTGTGAAATCATAATGTTCGCGGGCTTAATATCACGATGCGCGTAAGGAACCACGCCTGGCAATGACGACGATGTAGCATTCGTATCTTCGGAAGGGGTGAGATCCATCAAAGGCTGCGCCTCTGCGGTTGCAGGCTGTCCCATTCCTCCTCCTGTTATTGCTTTTGGGAGTCCCGGTCTTGCGCTTCCTGCGGCAGCAGGAAGTCGGTGCTGATGTAATACACGTATGCCGCGGGCGATTTCGAGGAAAAGCGCGAGAGCATCCTTTTCTGCGTACACGGTGCCGTTGACAAGATTTGCGTTGATGGTGTCTTGCAAATTACCATGCCGAAAATACGGTAATATAATATACACTGTCTTTGATCCGTCGCGCTCTTGTTGTATACTGGAATCCTGTGCAGTTACGGTGAGCTCTTAGCAAGCTATTTCCAGTAAATACGCCATGTCAAACTTACAACGATGTGGATAATGTGCTCGTCATGAAAGATCTTATAACTGTCGATTTCCTTCATCGCCGTCTGAAGACTCTCCGCTCCGAACGGACATCGTATCTTCTTAAGTGCAAAGAGCTCTCCATTGTCTGCTTGGATGAGGTACACATACGAGAAGCCGCCCTGTATTGATTCTCACTGTCAGTCATGGAATTTGTAAAAAATATCTTCAGTAAGAAACCCAAAATTTACCTCCCCTAGCAGTCGTTGGATCTGATAGCTTCTGTTGTTTATGTATAACGCAGGCGAGGGGAAACAGGACACGCACGACGCGAGAGAGTAGGCGAGATCCAGAACGTAACTGGTGAGCGCCATATTTCGCAGCGATCCAGTAGTAATATAACTTGCCGATGTAGAAATGTAGAATGGAGTAAATAAGACAGTTCAATTGTAAGGATACTAATTGCAGTCTAACGTAAATGAATAGAACAGAATATGAGGAAGCAAGCACGTAAACAAATAAAATGTGGACCTAAATTTAATTTACGAAGTCCCAGTCAACGTTGACGCGACACTACATATGATACAAAAGAGGGTCGCCGTTGTTTGAAGACGTTCTGAAAACCGCACTTACTATATTATTATTGCAAACTGTCAGTGTAATGTTATAGCGCTACCTAATTCCGGTGGAATCCATATGGAACCGCGTACATACTACTGGCGTTGAATGCGACGCTTTCACACAGACTACGGCACAATTACGTGAATGAAAATTGACTAATATGTATTCGAACGCGCAAGGGTTCAATTGTCGCTAGTAAAATACCACCGTGGAACATGGAGCAGCAAGCAGCAAGTTTCAGTAAAAATTGAATGATATTTAAATGATACAGGTCAGCTGCGCAGGGTTCTTACTTATTCGACTGATAGAATGCGAACGTTGTCGCTCGCTCCATGATCTTCTGTTTCCTCTCATCACTGAACGACAAATGCTCATCGGATTATATATATTCCAAATACTGCTGACTGAATCACGAATCGAACAACAGCGATATGCCGACTGGCGAAAATCAGCAAAATCCTTTTGGATCTTCGCATTCTGTGATTTGCTTACGATATGTATATTAGGGCCACAGGGAGCCTGACTCCTTTGATCTTTGATCGTGTGAGGCACATAATGGCACATAATGCAGTGAGGTATTAAAGAAAAAGAATATTGCCATGAGTTGTAAAATAGTGGTAGAGAGATATTGCACTAGTATCGTCCTTCGGCTAAATAGAGGCGGGAAAGACAGGTAGATCGACCACGCAGTGGATGATAACAGCGGTGCCTTTCCTCGTTGTCTATAGTCCCATATTCGTTAGTCTATACCAACTAGATAACTGGATAATACTACAGCGAGATATTGGGCACTTAAGCTCGCGCGTTCAAAGCAAAACGAACACAGGACCCTCACTTTACACTTTCCCTGCAAATTATTCTGCGGCCTTCATTGACTACCGCTTCTGTCAGAACGACTATCGCTGCTCCTTACATTCGGTTTGAATAAACTGTGAAATATGTCGGGATTACAATTGCCCAATGCCCCAGGGACGCAGCTTTTCAAACCAGGGTACCAGACGTATCAGAGCGAAGATGGAGCGATTAACAGGAATATCAACGCCTGTCGCGAGATCGCGTCTATTGTTCGCACATCCATTGGACCCTGCGGACGCAATAAGATTGTTATCAACCGTATGTTCTTTCGTTTTTAAGAATTCATTTTTCTGACTGGACCGCCTGCTTGCCAGTCTCCCGTGTTTGACGCGTTCTGCGAAGTTTCAGCATCGTTGAAGCTCACAGCAAGACTAATGCCAATATGATATCTAGATCTGCAAAAAGTGTTCTTGACCAGCGACGCAGCTACCATTCTTAGAGAGCTTGAAGTCATACATCCGGCAGCGAAGCTGATCGTAATGGCCAGTCAACAGCAGCAGACTGAGGTATGATATGATGCGTTCGATAACTCTCAGCTGATTCGGTAGTACGGTATTGACATGAGGTAGATGGGCGATGCCACGAATCTTGTAGTAATCTTGGCTGGAGAGCTCTTGAACCAGGCTGAATCGCTACTAAGGATCGGACTGCACACTGCCGACATTATTCAGGGATATGAACTCGGGGAGAAATTCGCCCAGTCAACTCTAAAAGGTAATTGCCGTCACTTACTTATTGCACGAGCTTGGCTAACGCACAGCAAACGCCACAGATTTGCCGGTTGAAAAAGTCGAAGATCTATTCTCCGAGAAGGAGCTGTATAAAGCGATCAAACCCGCCATCGCTTCAAAGCAGTACGGCAATGAAGAATTTCTTGCCGAGCTCGTTGCGGAGGCTGTTTTTTCAGTTATGCCCAAGAACCCAAATGGTTTCAATGTTGACAATGTTCGCGTCGTTAAGGTCATGGGCAGCAGTCTGACTGCCAGCACGGTTGTTAAAGGCATGGTGTTTAACCGCGAGCCTGAAGGTATGTTAGGACAGTTCATGAATTGCTGTAGATGAGGCTACTGAACTTGAAATTAGGGACCGTGAAGAAGATTTCTTCCAAGGCACGTGTAGTTGTCTTTAACTGTCCGATTGATATATCTCAGACGGAGACCAAGGGAACTGTTTTACTCCACAATGCAAAGGAAATGTTGAACTTTTCCAAGGACGAGGAATCTCACTTGGAAGCGGTATGTGTCCTTGTGCGATGCTTTTCAATATATTCTGTTATTAACGAGTCTTCAGACTATAAAATCTATCGCGGACACCGGTGTGAAAGTGATCATTTCTGGTGCTAATGTCGGCGAGCTGGCCCTGAATTATTTGAATAGATATGAGATTTTAGTTTTGCGTGTTCCTAGCAAGTTTGATCTGCGAAGACTGTGTCGAGTCGTTGGTGCGACTCCTCTGCCGCGGCTGGGGGCACCTATGCCTGAGGAGATGGGCAAAGTGGATATCGTCGAAACGGTTGAGATTGGTGGTGACAGGGTCACTGTTGTGCGACAAGGTATGATTCGTCTATGAGCTATGATTGTGTATTTTCTGCTGACTTGTAGCCGCAGAGAATGAGGTTACGCGTACATCAACGATTGTCGTGCGTGGTGCCACTCAAGGACTTCTTGATGACATCGAGCGAGCAATTGACGACGGTGTAAGTGTTGTCAAATCCCTTACAAAGGACGCACGACTAGTTCCTGGAGCTGGTGCTACTGAGGTGGAACTGGTTCAGAAGGTTGTCCAACAGGGAGAAAAGACTCCTGGAATACTGCAGCATGCAATCAAGAAATACGGTGAGGCGTTTGAGATTATTCCTCGAATTCTTGCGGAAAACGCTGGCTTGGACGCTACCGAGGTGCTTGGCCGGTTGTATGCAGCACATGGAAAGAAGGATGGACTGTGTGCGGGAGTTGATGTTGATGTGAGTTTACCGATTATGTAGGAGGCACTTGTAGACTTTATTACTGACAAAGTCATTGCAATTCACAGGACAATGACGGCACTGGAATCCTTGATGCGAAGGAGCATGGAATATTAGATTCATTTGCCGCTAAGAGTTGGGCGATCAAATTTGCTACGGACACCGTGAACACGATTTTGTCAGTTGATCAGATCGTGATGGCGAAAAGAGCTGGCGGACCGGCTATGCCAAAGCAGGCTATGCCCGGAAACTGGGATGATGATGACGACTAGAAGAGGCGGGGTCAGAGTGTCGCAAATGTGTAACTATATTGTATGTAGATATAAAATTTATTTATTAATCCTTTTGCATGGGGACGCGGTTTTAATACAGCCTGTGCTCCGCGTGTACTCCGATGTCAGTGAGGGCACGAAGAACAGTCCAGACGAGTGTTTGTTGCGATACTTTCAGGATACTTTAAGAATACGACCAAGATAAGGACCGCAGGAAGAACGAGAACTCCGAAGGAAGAACCAGAAGAATAGCAATTGGCTGGCCTGTTAAATCGCACTTTCTTTTTCTACCAAGCCTAAGGCCACTTTTGTGCCCACCAATCAGTAATACCAAAATGTAAGTTTCAGCGCAGGGGGGTGATAGTCGGAAAGATATTAAAATACATGAGCTTTTTAATGCTACGCATTATGAATTATGAACCGGAACACTTTACTGGGTAGAAAAATAGAAAAACTCAGCATTTTAGATCAAAATGAATGGCCCATAAATAATGGCTTCTGGAACTTATCCGGGCACTATCACTGACCTGATAATTAAACCGGGTCAGGCAACAAATTGGGAGCATAACATGTCGGGTCGGGTGACGTAACCGGCCATGCATAGCTTAAAACAGCAGGTCAGAAGCCACTCGATGGGCTGGGTTTGGCGCCAGAGGGCTCGGTCACGGACTTGAATCGCCTTCGAGACACAATCCTATCCCCGTCACCACTCGCTCTCTCAATCTGTTGACGTCTGCTGCCGAGAATAATACTGTCTGCGACGACTCGTCTCGATGACCGTACGCTTGGATGCATTTATAGCGTTTGCGCTCCTTGCGCTGTTAGCACAAGGCGTTATTGCGTTTCGTGTGAGAGAGCGGCCCGCCAATGCATCCGTCACGCCCATGTCCCATGTCTTTTCCTCAATTCACACCCCGGCAGGTGCGCTTGCTGACGACAATTGGTTGGTGGCTGCATGTGATATGGCTTGTGATGCATGTCTAACTTAAGATGGACTCCTAGTTTCAATTGTCTTTTACCTGCCTATCAGTGCACGCAGTATGCTGATTGCCGACCCTACGACGGTACATGTGAATGCCCGCCCGGGTTTGGTGGTGTTGACTGCTCAGTCCCCGGTAGGCTTCTTGAAGCAATTATTCTACAAAGTTACAGTTTTACTTACAGTATATGGAAAAAGTGTGCGGGTCTCTTGCTGATGGAAGAGACCGTATGCCTCGAGTTGGGTCCACGTGCGAGTGTACCGAGGGATGGGAAGGACTGAATTGCAATGGTATGGCCGTCTCCATCGACTTTATTGATATTTCTTGCTAACTATTACTTTAAAGTGTGCCAGACAAATGACGCATGCAATGCATTCATGCCGGAGGGCACGGGTGGCGCATGTTTTAAAGGCGGAATGGCCGTGAAGGAGAACTTTCAGATGTGCAATGTCACTAGTACGTATTGTTACCGCGACAGCTATTTTGATGTAATAGCTAACAGTGATCTAAAGACCGTAAGATTCTCGACATCTTGGATGGCGACCTACCGCAAGTGACATTCACTTGTAATACAACGTCAGCTGACTGCAGTTTCCAATGTGAGTTATGCTTCTATTTGTCATATCAGAATGGAGCTAACATATTATATTGCATGTAGTTTGGATAGCTGAAGTTGAGAGCTTCTACTGCAAGCTTAATAAGTGTGCTTTTACAACCGAAAATACACTGCAATCAAATATAACTTCGTATCAGTGCGAAGACATTGACTGCGCCTGTATTCCGGATCGTACTCTTTGCGGAGCCGATGGCTCGATTGATATCACGGACTTTTTGGACGAAGCAATTCAGGGACCTGGATCCTTTAGATGTGATTCGGCAAGGAATTCTTGTGAATTTTCTGAACCAGCAATGGACGATTTGATACAGTCCGTCTTTGGTGATGATACCATCACGTTGTCATGCAACAGTGGCGAGTGCATGCATTACAGCGAACTTCCAGGTTACGAAGCCCCAAGGAAGACCATAAACAAGCGCGTCCTAGCGCTGGGAATTATCAGTGTTATCGGATTTATGACTGCCGCTGGCTTAGGCGTATTTGGTGTCATCAAGAAGATGCAGGAGCTCGCACGTGGCGTCAAACTTCCATCTGAAGATGAATCTTACAAACTTATGACGGGACATACTCCGGCGACTTTATATTTCAGCGGCGTGACATACTCTGTTAAAGGAAAGGAAGTATTGCATGGTGTTCAGGGAGTCGTGCGACCCGGTGAGATCATGGCGATTATGGGAGCTTCAGGTGCTGGAAAAACATCACTGCTTGATATTCTAGCTCACAAGAACAAGGACGGTGCTGTTGGCGGTAACATTCTTGTCAATGGATTTAAAGTGCCTGAAAGCCAGTTCAAGAGTATAATAGGATTCGTGGATCAAGAGGACGCTCTCATGCCGACACTGACTGTTTATGAAACAATTTTGAATTCGGCCTTGCTACGTCTCCCAAAAACAATGTCGCGAAACGCTAAGCGCTTGCGCGTATTGGAGACGATGAATGAGCTTGGAATCGTTGATATCAAGGATCAGCTAATTGGATTTGAAGGCCAGCGCGGAATATCAGGCGGTGAGAAACGCCGGGTAGCAATTGCTTGCGAGTTAGTGACAAGTCCTGCAATCTTGTTTTTGGATGAGCCAACGTCGGGGCTTGACTCTTTCAATGCCCACAATGTGATCGAGAGTCTGACAATGCTTGCGCGCAACTACAAACGAACGGTTATTTTTACAATTCACCAGCCGCGGTCGAATATTGTTGCGTTGTTCGACAGGCTGCTCTTATTGTCACACGGAAATCTTGTGTATTCTGGTCTACGTGCGGAGTGCCAGAACTATTTTGCGTCAACAGGGTGTGTGTGTCCGCCTGGATTCAATCTTGCCGACTTCTTAATCGACTTGACCATGAATGCCTGGAATGCTTCAAGAGGTCTGAATGGCCATAGGCGCTTTTCTGTTGACGGCAATGGGGCTGGCAGCGTTGTCTCCAGCACAGATTCAGATGGGGATGATGGGGAGCTGATTCCGTTGTCGACAAGGGAAGATGGAAATTCCGAGGCACCTGTTGATGGTACGGCAACGCAAGGAGATACTGCGCAGGAGTCTTCGTCTTCACCTGTAGCGGGACATCAAACTACTCTCGCGGAACTGGTAACGCATTACAAAGAGTCATCTATTTCACAGGAGATGCGCAGTGAAATCCAAGAGAGCATAGACTCTTCGCTTGACCATGCGGACCAGCTTCCATCATTCTTGTATGGAACAACGAAAGTAGGGGTGTTTGAACAGTTTTCCATATTGTCGGAGCGGACGTTTAAGAACCTGTACCGCAATCCTATGCTTCTTTTAACGCATTACGGAATTGCGCTTGTTCTGGCGGGTAAGCAAGAATTGTTATATGTTTTGGCGACCGATATATGATTGCTGACTTCTAATAGTACTGGTTGGATACTTGTATTACGACATTGAAATTGACATTTCCGGCTTCCAGAACCGATTAGGATTGTTTTTCTTTGTCCTTGCGCTATTTGGATTTAGCACCTTGACCACACTACACGTATTTGCGTCGGAAAGAACCATTTTTGTGCGGGAGCGTGCAAATGGATTTTACGTCCCGATATCTTACTTTTTATCGAAAGTTGTGTTTGATATAATTCCTCTGCGAGTGTTTCCGCCGTTAGTCATGGGGCTAATTATTTATCCGCTAGTGGGACTTAATTATGAGTCGCATGCTATGTTGAAGTTCTTGTTCGTGATGATTTGGTTCAATCTTGCGTCCGCCGCGATATGCCTATTCATTGGGGTAATGATCAAGGATAGTGGTGTTGCAATTCTCATTGGGATTCTTGTGATGCTATTCAATCTTCTGTTTGCGGGCCTTTTCCTTAACAAGGAGACGATGCCAAAGGGAGCCCTCTGGATTCAAAATCTGTCAATCTTTCATTATGCGTTTGAGGCTATGGCCGTGAACGAGTTGCGGTATCTCACTTTGATTGAGTACAAGTTTGGACTGTCAATTGAAGTTCCAGGTGCGACGATTCTGAGTACGTTTGGATTTAACACGACAGCGTATCGCAGTGATGTTACGGGACTGATTAGTTTCTTTGCCGTTTTCATTGTGCTGGCGTACCTTGGAATGCATGTGTTACTGGTGGAAAGAAGGTAAATTCTAGAAGGTAGTTGAGTTTTGTAAGAGAAAATCGATGAAATCGAGGAAATCGAGGAAGTCGAGGAAGGACAACAAATTGATGGTCGCATTAATTTTATGGTGTTTATCATACATTTGGGAATTTCAGTTGTGTCAGGTTAATGTTGGCTAGTAACACTATAGTTTTGTGTGAGTTATTTTTGGCTCTGGGATAGGAGTGAAGTATTCTCGAAGAAGCGGATGTAAAGTACTTCGAGGTGTCTGTCTGATTGTAGATATATTTTTCATATGATATTTTAACTCGCATTAACTTGTCGGCATAACAGCACAGTTTAGTTATCCTTAAATTTTTTGCGTTGATTACACAAAAAGAGGGGTTTGTGCAATGCCCGGAATTAGTCGAGTAGCAGAGGCCCGTGCTCGGCAGAGTCGGTCCTCCGACATAACATTCCCGACGAACACCCTTTGCCATCCAGCGAAGCCGTTCATGAGGACGTCTTGGAACACAGTTTGCCGCCATGTCTCTCCACGATACGCTTGTCTACATTAACACTACTGTGGAAACAATTTCCGCGCAGTTTACGCGACTGCCTGGTTCTGCCATCGTCCTGCGGTACGTGAAGTCGTCGTACCAGAACGACCCTGTCCGCTCTTTTCTGGAGCTTTGCCTCTTCCTGTTCGCCGTGCGATACTTCCTTGCATCAAAGTACTCTGTCGCGAAGAAAGACTTCATCAAGCTCAGTAACAAAGAGGTCGACGAGCTTGTAGAAGAATGGACACCGGAACCGCTTGTTGCGCCGTTGGATGAGTCGGACATGACTGAAATAGATAAGGTCCCCGTGATTATTGGCCAGAGCGGACCAAAGGTCAAGCTTGCACCTTCGGGCAAGACTGTACTTAATCTTTCGTCTGGAAATATGCTGAATCTTCTTTCGAACGAGCGGATTAAGGAGGCTGCTGTGCAGACTGTGCGGGAGCACGGCGTTGGCGCATGTGGGCCCCCAGGATTTTACGGCATGCAGAGAGTTCATTTGACTACTGAAAAGGCGATTGCCGATTTTTTGCAAGTTCCCGCGGCGATTATTTATGCGCAAGCGTTTAATACCATTTCGTCTACGATTCCAGCTTTCGCAAAAAGAGGCGATATCATTGTGGCCGATGTGGGCGTCGGCATTGCTGCGCAGAAAGGTATTCTTATTTCGCGTTCGACCGTGAGGTGGTATCAACATAACGACATGGAAGACCTTGAGCGTGTGTTGCAGCAGGTGCATGACGACTTTAAAGGACAGCCCTTGACGCGCCGATTTATCGTGACCGAGGGCCTGTTTGCGAATTCTGGCGACATAGCCGACTTGCCTCGCGTAATCGAATTGAAGAATAAGTATAAATATCGACTTATTCTCGAAGAGTCGTACTCTATCGGCGTACTTGGAAAGACCGGAAGGGGATTGTCGGAGTATTATGACATCCCCGCGACGGACATCGACATGATTGTTGGCTCGCTCTCGACGACAATGTGCGCCGGCGGTGGATTCTGTGCGGGGTCAGAATACGTTATCCAACATCAGCGTATTAACGGAAATGCATACGTTTTCTCTGCCGCGCTACCTGGATACCTTGCTGCGACCGCGACCGAGGCTATTTCTCTGTTTAGGGCCACGCCAGAAATGTTTACGTCTTTGACTGCTAACGCTCGGGCATTTCGCGCAGTCGTTGATAGGTCGCAGTATGTCTATTCTCCGTCCGACCCGGACAGTCCTCTAATGCACTTTCTGCTACGCGACGAAACTCTCGATGCACGAAAGATCGACGATGAAAACAAGTTTTGGCAGGACGTTGTCGACGAGTGTCTTTACAATGGCGTGCTTGTGACACGGAACAAGACAGTCCCGTCGCAGGAAGCGTTCCCAGTTGAGCCTTCGTTGAAGGTCATGGTAACTACAGGGTTGACAAAGAAAGAGACCGAGAAGGCGGCTGCGATTGTCAAGGCTGCAATTTCGAAAGTAATGTCGAAGGTGCCGAAGATTAAGCATTAGAGGGGTATTATCGTTTTCTTACTGTTTCCGTGTTTAATTATTTTAATACTTTTTGGGGGATTGTATTCAGGGCAGGGAATGGATCGGAATGTTTCTTACTTAACTGCAAGCGTGTAAACAAGATGTGTATATTAATAGATGGCGAAGTCTTCATTGAATTGCTCATGGATTTGGTATTGTACTTAGCGTATATCTTAAGTTCATTTGGTGCAGTGCTGCGATTTCAGAATAATGGATCGTCTCATTCGCATAAGATGGGCGTCGGAAGCTTACTGGAAAGTGACGCTAAACCAGAATTTAACCGCGGATTCAGCAGAGTTTCTTAATGCGGAAGGGCGATTGTTAGTGTGGATCGCAACCGATCATGAAGTTCCATGAGTATTTTCGAGACGTAAAAGGGAAGAAAATTCTGACAATTTCTGTGAAGGATCGATCTCTCAGAATCCGAACTTCCCAAAGGTTAGGTTTTCCGTGT